>JAGDQO010000422.1:3412500-3602611 GCA_018342035.1 Solanum appendiculatum
AGGCGATCGAGAGAGGGCAATAATTTGTATATTTCACATCTCTTTGTATAATTCGTGGGTACGTTTGAATAATTCGCGTGTTTTTGTATAATTGAGCAATACAAAGTCTGAAATTATACAAATATGATAAAACTCGAAACAACGAATTGATACAAACATAAACATATGAATTTTAAACAGTTGTACAAATTACATTATATAAATTATATTACACAAAATCCGAAATCTACACGTTTATACAAACTTTAAAAGTTATACAAAAAAATATTGAATGTATATGGTGATAAAACTGAAAAACCAAAGGAAATCATCGTCGTATACAAATACAAACCATCGTATACAAATCAAACAACGAATTGTTAGTTGTGAATTATACAAATGTGGCAAATTATATAAATGTGGCTAATTATACAAATCTGAAGCCAGCCCACGTAATTAATGGTTAATGTTAGTCGCGAGTGGTAATTATAGCAAACTATAGCTATGATGACTAATTAAGTAGTATAAATTTGCTTAACCGCGTAATTTTCCCTAAATTTTATAGGCAAGAGCCGGCCCTGATTATTAATCCAATCCTTTTATCCGTTCAACGAATTTCAATCAAAATCCATTTTAATTCATCAAAATTGAGTTAATATGTAATCTAAATAGATCCATGCAACATCTTATTAAAATTTTTTAAAAAGATATAATTTGGAAAGCTAAGTTATGACTTGCTTTTCAATCCAATCTATTTTGATTAAATATTTTTTTTGATAAATCAATAATTCATCTATTTATTAGCCTAATTTATTTGAACTAGAACATATTTAATTTTAATCCGTCCATTTAACACGGTCAAAATAGTCAATAAATTTTTCATTCAAAGGGGGCATTCACAAAATCTATTACTCCTAGTGAAAATGCAATGATTAAAGCCTATATAGTCCTCAGTGCATGACGTGGCTTACTGTTTATTGAGTGGGTCCCATGTCTCGTAACGCCACGTCATTAACGTCCACGTGTACACAGCTTTCCTCCCGCACTGTTCGGGGAACTTTGTGTGGGTCCTACTTTTATTTGAATATTTGACACGTAGATATACGGCGCCATCCACATCCCCCTCTCGTGACCTCCATTTATTATCTGATCTTTCCTGAAGTCCGTAGGATTAAATCTTCACCCTCCATTTTGGAATCAACGGCTAGAAACTATGTTTCCGATTACGTTCTGTTTTAATCTTTCTTTTCTTTTCTTTCACCTATTATCGCTGTGGTATTTCCTACTTTTGTAACTAATGTCAGAACCAGAGTCAAGATTTTTAATATATTAGTTTTGAATTATAATTAAAAAATTTAAATTTAAATTTTATCAGTTTAAAATTTTAATTTTGTTAAGTTATGAAGTTCTGAATTAATAATTTATATATATTTAATAAAAATTTTAAGATATTAAACTCGATTGAATTTGTAAATTATACTCTAATTTACTCCTAAATATAATTTTATTTTTAAAATAAATTTGAAATAAATTATTTATATATATACACAATTTTTAACACAAATATAATATTTAAATTATAATTATTGAGTTTTATCAAACTTATAATAATCATTCTAGCTCCCCCTCCAAGTTTGAGTCAACATTGATTAGAAGTTAGAACTCACATGGTAGGAAATAGACTAGTATTTTTCAACCCTCCCACAATTTTAGGTTCGAAGACAAAAATGTTCACTATTTGATCAATCTTTTATCAGAAGAAATATATTTATACTTTGCAGCAAGTAAATAAACTCAAAGAAGAACATTAGTTTAAAACACCCTCGTTAAACAATAAAAGTATGATGTACTTACCTTTATTGAATGGAAGAAAAGATGACGCACCATCATAATTTTTCATTCACATCGTAGGAAGACTTTGACAACTACTTTTTTAATAGTCTCCTAATCTTTTTCTATAGATATTTTTTTTAAAAAAGATTTTGGTGCATGCAATGATCAATAAATACCCATTCATTCTTAATTAAATATCTCGTGTTTGGTTTTCTGTGAATACGATTCAAAAGAGCATTTTACCATCAAATATGAAAACTTTCTAATACAAAATCAAATACAATCAAACTCTAATGCGGAAGCTGACAAAAAATCAAAAGTGCAGTTTCCTAGTTGGAGCCAGTGTAAAGATTTCAATTTTGATACTGGTTTTGCCTGCTATTAGTGAAATTTCAGTAGATTTTTGACCAACAAAGCAAGAAAGTAGTACAATATGTGGACACGTCAGCAAATGAATCAGCTCTGTGCTGTTATGGTTTTCTATTGGTCAAACAGTGGCTAGAAGTGAACAAAAAAAAAAAAGTGAAAACAAAAGGTGATTGAAGTTAAAAAAATAAAAGGTTGTGAAAAAAAAGAAAAAGGAAAAAAGTGATAGAGAAAGGGAAATAATCTGATAACGTTAAATTGGGTTACGTTCATTTTGGGCCCATTAAGAGGGACCAGTGGGCCCTTTCGCCGTAAGACCAAAAGGGGAAAGTTAGAAAGAAAGGGGACCATTTTAAGGGGAGAAAGTAACGGTACATGATATTTTTGACGGGGAGATTACAAAGCCTAGGGGCCCTAGTGATAATAACAGCTAAACTCATCGTTGATATGCGTCCCCCCACCTAACACCCCCCTTCCCCCAAGAAATATGGTCCATAAGTCTATGGTCGAAATTAAAATAAAAATATTTATCATCATGTCAAAAATTATAATTGATAATATGTGATATATCACTTTATTAAATAATTAAGCTATAAGTTAGTTCATACTATGTTCGGTAATGATTTCTAATTTCTACCCGAGCCATACCCAACTAATTACATGTGCATCGTCATACACAAAGATGTAGGTCTTACCCAACATGAAATACTATAACACTCTGCAACTCCCCAACTCTATAATAACGAATGCGGATTTAATACGCATATGAATTTAAGTTATAAATATATAAATAGTTTTTACATTCTTAGATTATTCAAAAGATATTTATGTATAAGTTTTTTAAAAAAAAATTTTTTTTATTTAAAAATAAAAAAAGTTATCTACTACTGTTATATATATCTATATGTTTTGAATTGTTAAAGAATACATAAATCAGTTGGTAGGTAGGTACTCAATTTCATCTTAGTTTTCACGTTTACGGTTTCCTTTTTTTGTATATAGGAGGAGTTAATGCAGTTCCAAAGTTAGAAAAGAAAAATATTCATTAAACTAAAAATGTCAAGTGGCTGTGAGTTGCGTCGACCAATATTGTGGAGGACCAATATGTTAGAACAATTGAAAAGTATTTGATATAATTTCAGTCGTATCAATTTCTGGAGTCACCAAAGAACAGGATGTCCCTTTTAAGTTTATTATTATAACACTTTGATGAGTTGATTTCTCATACATTGTCATTCAATTAATAATTATTATCTAAAAAATTAACTTTGTTTTACTTGAAATAAATATAAAATATATTAAGCATATAAATGACTTTCTGAAATGATGACTATTAGCGGGTGATTATACGTGAAATCAATCCCGATTTGTTTTTTTTTTGTTGCTCCGATCGAGATGATGACTTGGCAAGAGATGGCTTGAAAGCTAAAGCTAAGAGCCTGTCTCTGACTGATCTCTGGTTATGTATGGACATAAGGCACGCAACAAAGTCTAGGCAGTGACCGTATATGATAATAAGACATAAAATATGAGAAGAAATAGCATGATTGGTACAAGATATTTCTTAGAAAATTTAAGTCTTGCAAGACAAGTTAATAATGCATGTAAGGTCACCTTCAACTCTATATCCAACAATGCCCGCAATCCTTGAAAACATTTGGACTCGTGTATTGCACGGCCCATTTTCTGCTGGGCAATGCTTTTAACATAATTTTTTCCAATTGTAGAACTCGAAACTCTGATTAAGGATGTAGAAATCTCGATCACCTACCATAAGTAAAGTCCCAAACGTAGATTAGAAGTAGCTAATTCAATGTTCCATAACTTCAGTCCTTTTCTTATCAACTTTGATGATCTTGTCTAGTCACAAATTCAAAATTGAAGTTGTGGGCTGTTTCTTCCCAATGCTTTGTCATTATTATTTTTCTTCTAATAGTAATATTGCACATCTTTTTAACATTTAAAAGCAACAGGAACAGTAAATTAAAAAATTTAGTCGTCTATACTTTATAAAGATGTCTAAACTAAGACTTATTTAGCAGTTAACATTAAGAAAGTAGAAGTTCAATAGTAGTTAATTAATTCTAGTAGTAGCATTTTTGACCTGGTCCCATATGTTTGTTAGAATTTGTTTTCTTAATTGGTACGAATACAATGAATACATTGTAAGAAGGTACCTGGTACATTTTGCTGGTGAGAGGGAACAAATATTTCATGAAATTAGTCGAAAACTGATCCAAACACCATATTCATTACAAAAATGAAATAAATTATTATTTTTTTTAAAAAAAGGTAAAAATGGGTCTTAGCTTCACTTATCTTAACTTTATTTAACTTCTTTTTAAAGAGACAAGAAGACCCACTTATAGAACATTATCTCAAATATTGAACTCTTTATTATTAATTATTTTGTGATAAGAAAAAGGAAATGACAGAATTGATTATCTTGCACCTGTCACATATATACAAGTAGCAATTCTATCAACAAAAAGAAATAAAGTAGCAAATTATATTCTACCAATGAATTAATCACTTACTAGTCACTTCTCAATCCCCAAAATAATATTCTTTTATTTGAACTTAATTTGTTGATAGCCTTGTCTTGTTTCCTTAAATTTTGTTCCACCTTCAAACTGTATGTGACAAAAGCCCCTTCGATGGAACTTAAAGTTGGCTTGAACAGAGAGGGAGAAAATGCAACATCACATTATTACTACTTCACTATATATCTTCTTTTTCAGAAACGTTCGGTCAAACTTGTTTATCAATATGATCGAAATATATAAAATTTATATATTTATTGACTATTTTATAAACTAGATCACTCAAAGGTATTAGACTGTAACTATATCCCTTTCTTTTTCCGCATTGATGAATATTGATGGAGACATTAACTTTGATTTAGATCCATAACTTAATTTTTTTTAAATCTTTTATATTATAGTAAAGCTGTCTCCTATGCGTACTATGGTAGTACATGTTGGAAAAAGACACGCCTCAAACCTTAGTGAATTCCATACAAGTGTTCATATTGAAAGTATTAGTGTAGAATTACAAACTCATTTAGGAGGTGGAGATAAAATCTTAAAAAGTTTAGTTAATTACAACAGTGTTATGAATAAAGACAAAAGAGGTTGTTGGTCAAAGGTTGTAATAGAGTGGTTTATTGATCCAAATCCAAGAAGGAACTGGTTTAGTGGATAAGCTTCTACGTATTACTTTGTAGTGAGTTTTTGGAACAAAGCAAAGACATATTTAGTGGCTTTTTGAACGTCTCTTAGTGGACTTTTTGGGAGGTTGGAAAATGAACGTTGCCAATTGAGTGGAATTGCACCGCACTTTTTGACTGAAGAATTAAAAAAAAAAAGACAATGGACTACCTATTGCTCTAAATAAAAAAATCAATTGATGTAGACTTTCAATATATATAGTGTTTTTTATTTTTTATTTTAGAGGTTTAACGCTAGAATAAAGCTTACATATAAAACAAAAAAAAGAGTTGGAAGTAATTTTTGAATTTAATTACATAAAATTCAAGTTTCATTTTTGAATGAAGCTTAGATGATACAACTCTTTATAGTTTAATAATTTACTCAAAGAATTTCTTTACTACTGTCCAGATAACGAGGCTGTACGGCCAAGGGAGAATTGGTTGTGTTCACTTATAATTTTTTTTTTTTTAGTTTTATATTCCTTTACCAGAGATCTTCATTTTCACATGCCAGAAATCTAAAAAGGTCATTTTATTCTATTCATTTTTTTAAGTGGGTAAATATTTTTAATTCCTTGAATAAAAAATCACTTTTAGATTTAACAAGATTCATCTCGAGACTTAACAGCTATAACACTATTCGTAAAGAGTCTTGGTCAATAGAAATACCATCGTCCAACTCGAGATGACAACACAACAGTTTACGCTGTACCAAGGCAGAGAATTGAGAAATTGCAATTTATGTTAGCTAAGTTATAGTGTGCTGTAACAGGTTGTTTTAAGACACAGTGGTGAAACCCATATTAAGGGGAAAACAGCAATGTTCTTTCTGTCAGAGCCACTGGAATTTGAGGTCTTTTGGGCCAATTTTCTCTTGGACCTGCTGTGTATATGCTGATTGTATACCAATGTATACGGACTGTATATTGGCCTATTTTTCCGTATACCGGACTGTATACCAGAATGTTTTTGTTCAAGTCTGTTGTTATTGATCCTTACCATTTCAATTTATTTTTTTAATATGGAGCATGTCATTAGTCATAACTAAGTGTTTAGTTTGTTTCCCGTTTTTTCGTCATCATGTTTTTTTGTTAGTAGTTTTTGAATACCAAATCTATATATAATATAAAGCTAAATATTAGAAAAGTGATGTGGCACCTTTCTTTGGTCAAGGATTTTATTTATCTTTTTCTCATTTTTTGGGGCAATTTTCACTTTATTTCCATTTACTTATTATTATTATTATTATTATTATAAAAAATAAATATGTAAATTACTACTCCCTCTATTCATTTCTATTCTTTATTGTAACAAGTGAATTTATCCGCGCGGTTATAAAAGTAAACAAAAGTTGAAAATATACTTCCATATCTTTTTAGTTATCAAGTATACTAAAAAAATTTGTCCAAAATACTCCCTCTGTCCGTTTTTACTTGTCCACTATATTATTCTGGAATATCCAACAATATTTGTCCGATTTATAAAATCAATAAATAATTTATCATTTTGTGTCTATTTCACCCTTGCTATTAAATACTGTTCATTTTCAATGTTTAGATGACATGCTCTTAAATTGCATAAGATCAGTGGTCAAACTCAAAATGAATTATCTATCAGTGTGAATGTGTTTCTTAAAATTAGGACAAAAAATAATACTCAGCAGCTTACGCTGAAACATTCACTCCTAGGAAGTGCATTGCCCCACTTGGTCTACCACAGATCAATACAAATTGGAATTAAGGTAAAGTGTACCATAGAATGCAACAGCTAAATCTCTTGTGAGACTACAGTTTTGTGAAACATCAACGATCAGTTAAAAGAAAATTTTAAAATCTTTTATTTCCTTATGCATCAAAACAATCCAACTCACAAATGTCTAACGTAAGCATGAAAATGTTTCAAGAGCAGTACTACTGCTTAAGCATATGCTATTTTTCTAACGCTACACACTCTAAAACCCCTAGAAGGTTCAGAATTCACAAATTAAATATCAAAAGTAGAGACTCTACTGTCATCCTCTACACACCATTCACAGTACGAAGATCAATAAAAAGTACACTAAGTCAGAATAAACATTTATTAGAAAGGCCAGCAACAGATATTCGCGTCTCATTAGATAATATAAACCACACGTTCTGCGGCTTACTGAATTTTTTTAGAAAAAAAAATCAGGGTAAGGAGATAATGTCTTCAATCAATGTCAAATCGTGATGAGTATATAAGAGCATAAACAAGTGATTCCACCATCTTCTACAAGATCGAAAAGTCAGGAAGCAAGGCTTCCTGATTACAAGACAAACAGTGTTCTGCTTCTAATATTTATGAACACTTCACAGGCTGCTTACAAATCATCACATAAATAAATCAACAGTTATTACCAAAATTTCACAATTGGGGCGATTTATTGCAACCTTCCTTATTATCAACTTCTACGCCATCCAAATCCTCCTATAAATGAGTATATCAGTAGACACGAGCCTTTGGTGGGAACGACTCGACTTCGTCATCTAGAGTGTTCATATGCACTGGTCTGTATTCTAGCCGAACTTTCTCGTCCTCCCAATATCTGCAGATAAATGAACTTTGTTAACCTGAACACTTGGTAGAGTACATCTACCATGATTTCTTTTTATCGGTAGAGCGCATCTATCATGGTAAGAGCACTGGAGAACAATTAAGTCACTACCACAGGAGCACATTACGATGGATAATAATTTTTGAAGGATAATACTGATTTTCACAAAAAAATATCAATAAATTTTTGAAGGATTATATCAATTTCACAAGATGAATCTAGCGGAAATGAGGATGCTTAGATGGATGTGTGGATACACTACGAGAGACAAGATGTGGGAAGCAAGGATTAGAGATTGTTCGGACATGTAAAGAGAAGGAACACAAAAGTTCCAATGAAGAGGTGAGACTTGAGAGAAGGAGAGGTAGAGGTAGACAGAAAAAGAATTGGGAGAAATGATTAGACATAATATAACACATCTTCAGTTCATTGAGGACATGACCAAAGATGGGAAAACATGAAGGTAGGGTAGAGGGTTAGTAGGTAATCGAGCAATTTCTCTCTTTCCCATGGTAGAGCATGGTTCTAGCTTAGAGCACCTTGTCTGCTCTCTCTTATCAGAAACATTATTATTATTATCTTATTCTTCAATTTTTCAACTATTGGTGTTGTTGTCTCTTTTACTGGGGCTATCTTTATTATTTTTGTTGCCACTACTTCTCTTTTCCATAAAATTTTCACTATAGCTTTTACTTTTGTATTTGTGAGATCAGTTTTAGATCATGCTTTTCTTGAGCCGAGGATCTATCAGAAATAACTTCTCTACCTCAACAAGGTCGGGGTAAGGTCAGTGTACACCCCACCCTTTCCAAACCCCACTTGTGAGATCACACTAGGTATATGCTGTTGTAATACCGATTCTCAAAAAAGGTTACAATACTTCTCCCCGTGCCCTCCCTCCCATAAACAAGATAGGTTCATGGAAAGGTGATTTAATGGATAATCAAGCAAACCTTTCATCAATTGCAGAGACTAAAGCAAATATGACTAGGAATAAGCCATCGAAATAATTAAGGAAAATACTTACCCTATGGTATGTTTCATCCACTTCTCATCATCTCTTTTCTGCAAAACCATCAGAAGTTCAAGCCATTAGGAACAAACAAGAAAAAAAAGAGCATTAGTATCTGATTCATAAGAAATTGAAACTGACCGTAAAATCTTCACGAGCATGAGCTCCTCTGCTTTCTTTTCTTGCCTCGGCCGAGTGCATGGTGATGCATGCATTAATTAAAAGGTTTTCCAACTCAATAGTCTCTATAAGATCTGTGTTCCTATAAATTTGAAATAGAAGGAAATTCCGGATCACAACAAGAAGAAAAGGAAGACCTGATGGCTAATAATACTTAATAATGATTCATAATCTCCTCCACGCAATAATACCATATTAAACTTCTGTCCTTCAACTGAACATCATGGAGACTCTCCCATGTTTTGTCAATGAGCTGGCAACCTGTAACCGCAACAGAGAAAAAAGGGAGCAGAGAAAATAGTCAGCTCAGCTGATAAAGTCTCCAAATATTTAAAAGAAAAGAAACCTTCCCAAGACACTTATTGCAAAAAAGTGATATAGATAAATTTTAAAAATATGAAAACCCCTCCTTCCTACCTTCCTCTAATGTCTCTTGTGTGCGGAAGACAGCAGCATTATTTTGCATAACTCTTTGCATGTTCAGCCTTATCTTTGAGGTGGGCAATGTACCATTTGAGTTCCTAATCTTGTCCAACCATGCAATGGTCCTCTCTCCAGCATCCTTTTCAAGTGGCTTCTGTTTCTCACCTGCAGGAATGAAAGTTCAGAAATCTTAAACATGTTATGCATGCCTAAAGGTTATATAAACAAATTCTCTAACCTGGTTTTTGGATCTCTGCAACCCTATTAGCACATGCCCGTCCAAAAACAACAATATCTAGAAGAGAATTTGCACCAAGACGATTGGCACCGTGAACAGATGCACATGCTGCTTCACCAGCAGCCATCAGTCCAGGGATCACAGCATCTGGATCATCCCCTTTTTTAGTGACCACCTTCCAAACAAAACATACAAAAAAATGAGTTTCACCTCAAAAATGGAGCAGCTAAGAAAATCAAAAGTTGAAAAATAGATTTTCAGAGAGGAGACGTTAACTAATTTTTCATACCTGTCCATGGTAATTAGTTGGGATTCCTCCCATATTATAATGCACAGTAGGTAAAACAGGAATTGGCTCCTTAGTTACATCAACACCAGCGAAAATGGCAGCTGTTTCAGAGATACCCGGAAGTCTCTCCTTAAGAACCTCTGGAGGTAAGTGATTGAGGTGAAGATAGATATGGTCCTTCAAAGGTCCTATCGAAAGTTTGACAACAATCAGACGTTTGAAAACTGCTTTAGAGGAGGAAGAAAAAGGAGAGGAAACAGGGCAGGAGTTCATCCAGAACACATGCCACAACCATCCACTATGCTCAGAATAAGTACTGTACCTACATTTGCAGTCACACACACACACACTCACACACTTACGAAGTTATGATACTTAAAGTTTTCACAACAAAGAAGCTTCACTTGTCACTGATAATTGAAATTGGTCTATGAATAGTTCTCATGAACTAGTAAATCTCAATACAGAGTTAAAACGTTTGCTACTTATTTGAGATTGTTGCTGAATTTCAAATGCAATTGACATTATAGCAAGATAAACTTAAGATTTAGGTGGCTTATCATCAAACAAATTGTCTAGAGATAAAGTTTACAAGCTTCTAAATTGGAGGATCATTCACGTTTGTATACTCATGCCTATAAAATTATGCTCTAAACAAATAAAAATAACAATGACGTCTAAGTCAGACAGAAGCTAGAGATGATTTGGATAGAATATTTCCAATTAAATAAAGATCGGGCATTTCAGACTTTCACTATGATGGTCGTAACACAACCACTTTAAACAGACAGATCATAAACTTCGTGGTCAATATCCATCCAGTGCATTTGAAGCCTGTAGAATCTTACTCCACCACAGTGACTTAAGCTTAAGAACAAGGGCTCTTACAAGAGTGCTAAAAGAACAAACTTCTTAATTCAGCTAAATTAATGGCATCATACCTACACCACGCCCTTCTCGAATTTCCATAGTCATAGATCTGGAAACGACATCTCTTGACGCAAGATCCTTGGCAGTTGGGGCATACCTTTCCATAAATCGCTCACCCTCACTATTCCTCAGGATACCACCTTCACCACGAGATCCTAAGCATGGAATGAGGCACTTGTTACAAATAGAAATTCAAGAATATGTCAACAGAAAAGTTAAATACTATACTCAAGAAATCACTCGCCAAAAGGAAAGAAAAACACTGTACTCAATAAATCAGGAAATATGAATGGAAGAACAGTTGACAGAAGAATGGACAAGCAATATAATTATTGCCATCACTAATAGTATTGAAGAAGAAACAAACCTTCAGTAATGAGGCAACCAGCTCCATATATACCAGTTGGATGAAACTGCACAAACTCAAGATCCTGCAAGGAGACATAGCAGAGTTTCTTTAAAATAAGGTACCATAGTAGGGGGGAGGGGGAATTGACATGGTCAGAAGATGTCATTATAGAATGACCTGAAGAGGAAGCCCAGCACGCGCAACCATAGCATTACCATCTCCGGTGCAAGTATGAGCAGATGTTGCCGAGAAGTAAGCTCGGCCATAACCCTAATCCAAACAATTACAAAAGAGATAGCTTGTATTCATTACTACTTCAAGAAGTCTAAGAAGAGGTAAATGTTAACCAGTAAGTACCCCTGTGGCCAAAATAGTATTGGCAGCACGGAATCGATGCAAGGTACCATCCTCCATATTTAGTGCTATTACACCTTGGCAGCTCCCTAATGTTGATGCATTATTTAAAGCACAGAGAAGAGTTGATTAGTAGAATGAAACAGCTAAAAATGAGCAAGAGGTCCTTTGAATCTCCATATAACTTCAACCGCATGTATACTGATCAATTTTCATATCAGAAAAATGTTAAAAAATCAAAAGAAATACAGGATCATTTTTAGTAAGACACGTGCTAGATTACTACCACAAAGTTTCAAAGTATCCGGTGCAAGTCAAAGTATTTTCACACTAGGCTAATATTTAACCATATGACATAAAACTGAGTTTCTAAGTAGAAGACCATACCATCACTGTTCATTAGTAAATCCAAAGCGAAATATTCCACAAAAAACTGCGTATTATGCTTCATGGCCTGGCCATAAAGAGTATGCAATAGAGCATGCCCAGTCCGATCCGCTGCACATGCACAACGATATGCTTGTCCTCCTGTCCAAGAGAAAATAAGAGTCAGATTGAGATTTTTTTTTCTTTGGTTTCCTGGTGTCCGGTACCCACATTGGAGTCCGACTAAATCCAGATTCACGCCGGGAAGTCCCACATTGGGGGGTAAAGCGCTCCCTAACAAAGGTAACTCCGTACCCAGGTGATAATACAACTAGATCAAGTGCTCAACTTCTTACCTTTTCCAAAATCCAGGCTTTGACCACCAAATGCACGTTGATATATTTTACCATCTTCCGTTCGAGAGAAAGGCAAACCATAATTCTCAAGCTCTATAACTGCTTTTGGTGCTTCTCTACACATGTATTGGATAGCATCCTGATCACCTGGAAAATCATCAACACGCTTGCATAGAGACGAGGAAAACCCCAAGCCATAATATCAAAGGTCCATAAATTGGAATCCACTACCCTTTCGCCAGTTCATACCTTTCTCCAAAAAAAAATTATTGGTTTTGCCAAAAATGTAAAACAAACATTCTGGTCATAGAGTTTATACATCAATGTGGTTAAAACCGTGTAACTTTGGCCCATTGAAAGCAATTGGTTTGAAGTAGAACAGGTCTAAGTAAGAGGTACAAACTGTAACTGTCAAGCTGCATATTTCTAATCTATACTTTTGAGCTTCACATGGCTTATTCATACAAAAGAAGCATTGAATTAATGCCAACAGACATCGAGAAAATCTGACTTCAAGACAAACCTTACCTAACCAATCACTTCCTTTGACTGTATCATACATGTGCCACCTCCAATCGTCTTCTGTCATGTTGCCTAATGCAGCATTTATACCACCCTACAAAGAAAATCACAAACCAAAACTTAAGCAATTACATGTACAATCCTATTCTATCCGATAAGAGTTGTTATTTTTAAGTCAATCAAGCTTCAAATTCAGACCCATCAAGCTGCATAGCAAACCAGTTTTCTTTCTCCCCAATCTGTCCAAGTTAGCAAGATTGACACATGCAATAATAATAAGATTTAAGTAATCTCTCACTTACTAGCAGATAGCATTCTGTATGAACTAAAACACAAATCTATCTCAACTGCCACTATCATGAGTTTAACTTTTTAAAAGTAAATCCAGTGAACCTTGTTCAAGTTTCTAATCATCTCCAAGAAAATTCAGCATAAAAAATGAGTATTGTCTAGTTGGCCCAGCCCACCAATAAACATGCAACCCGACAACAACGAGCAAAGAGTCCCATAAGTGTAGATTATCGGATGTTCTTTATGCAACATAGTTCCTTCTAAAATTCGGAGTCTTCTCCTCCCTACCGTACAAATTACAATGATACAACAATAATGCCTAGTCCAAGAAAATAAATAAAAATAAAAATTGGCAGAGAGTTAGAATCCAGGTACCTGAGCTGCAACAGTGTGAGATCGAGTAGGAAAGAGCTTGGTTATGCAGGCAGTATTGAATCCATGCTCAGACAACCCTATTGCTGCTCGAAGCCCAGCACCGCCTGCACCAACCACCACTGCATCGTATGTGTGATCCACTACCGTGTAGGACGAGCCTCCCACATTCTGCTAGGCAGCACGCAATATTCAACAATGAAAAAATTATCATCAGAATCTTATATATGTAACTATGAAATAGAAAAGTGAAACCTCAGCTTATAAAAGGAAAAATAGTAAAAAAATGATTATAAAAAAGCGCTTTGAGGCTAAAATTGAGAAATCATAAGCTCGGAGAATCTAGAACAATCGCACACAAAGTCCTTCGAAAAAGAAGATCAAGTGCAATAACATCTAGGTCGTTAACCTAATAAGACGTCAAAACTAAAACTCAATCAATCAAAAATCCTAAGATTCACTAACAGCTAGGTCACCAATAATGAACAAGCTTCAATACAAAATGCATCAATCGAAATCATTAAGATTCAACAAATCGATAGAATAAGGTGCTTATAATTAGCTGATTGACACAATAGACTGAGAAAAAGCGACAGGAACCGTACAGTTTGTGAGGAGAAGAGTCGGCGAAAATGGCCGCCGCCGGAGATAGATCTGTTGGAGGAAGCGCGAAGACCACGCGACACACAGCGCCACATTCTCAAAGGTACCGGAAACCAATATGCCGGTGCTGGTTGTGTTCGGAAATTGAATGGAGTTACAGATGAAGAAGTATAGAATACAATGTATAGCAATCAAATGGGATGCTCTTTTTTGGGTATTGGGAAGTAGTTTGAGGCGACTGACGATTATATTCCCCATTTTACTGGAACTACCCCTAATGCTAACCAATATTACTAAACGGCCACCATCACGTTCCGTTACGACAAACCGGTATTTATTCTTTTCTTTTTTTCTTGGAAAACCTTGATAACAATCTTAAAACTAATTTATCAGAGATAAAATAATATTAAATTTAACGTATAAAATTAATTTTGAGATATTCCAATTTATTCCTGAACCAAACGAAGCCCTAAAAAAAAGTTTATCAAATGAAAATATCATTCTTTTTAATTCTGAATAAAACATTAAAATCATTGGAGTAACAACTATCTTAATCTCAATTTAATTTGATAATTTACTTGTACGTATTCATGTAGTTCATAATTATCGTAATTCGTAAGGATAGTGATTGTAAATAAATTATGTTATTGATGTCACCTGTTTTTTTGCATGAATTTGCTCTTTCTGGTTACCAATAATACCCAGATTATTCGAAAAAAAGGGGTCCATAATAAATGGCAGGAGAATGGACGCGCAGATGATTTGGAAGCCATAAGCAAATTAATGGGAAAAGGTATCAGCGTGGCCTATGTTCCTGCCGCTTAACTTGTATTCTACTTAAGTCTTAGACTAGCCATCTTAATTCTTAACTAATGCTTATGAAAAAGGTTATATAATGTTCCAACAATTTGGATTCAGGATTTTTAAATTCGTGAGTTTCCAATAAAATAAATTAATATACAGTTAAAAAATAAGTACTGGTCCATTAAGCATGCTTTCAAATACTTTATCCTTTGTATAACGAACTAAGCAATTATTCAAAAATTTATCACCAATTTTACTATGCAAAGTTATTTTTAATATACTTCATCGAGATTACTCGTATCAATTTTAAGGTCCAAAAGCCAGAAAATATGAAAGGAGGCCGAGTAAAGAGTTGGACAAAAAGGCCCAAACTCTTGTTGTGTAAACCTCCACCATTTTCTTGGTAACCCTATGGGTTATCTCAGTCTTCTGGATTCTGGAGCCCAAAGAAACCATCATCTGACCCATTGGCAAACTTAAGTTGGCCTTTGAGAAGACAATGTAGTAGTATAGTCCAATCATGATAAGGTGTATCTAGCTAATGACAAAGGCCCAGAAAGAAAAAACTTAAGTCTAACACATGTTGTTGACCCCCTAAATTACATTATTTCACCATATAGTTAAATTTAAAAAAGAGGTGAAAAGGGCCAAATTAATAATCACGATTATTAAGTTATATTAGTTTGGCAAACATATCCAGTTTGCTTAGGTAATGCATGTGTCGGAACAAGAGAGGTTTTTAAAGAATTTCAGAGTTGGAGATTGGAGAATGTTCACCATCCGAGCAATCCCCTCTTATTCTTTGTGTTTGATTTCATTTTTCTTTTAAGTGTTAGGCTTTTATTTGAAAATAAAATAAAATTGAAACACCTATCCATAAGAAAATTTATGGATAGAACTCCACTTGTAAAAACAATACGTGCCATTTCTCTTTCATAGAATTTTTTGTCATTTGACACATTTTGAGGCAACATAGCCCATAAAATAAAAGAAGCATTGAAAATGGAACGTGCTGCATCTGAGACCAAAGAATGGTGGAGTCAATTTTCGAATATAGTACACAAATAGAGAAGGGAGCAATAAAACGAACTTCTCACACGTCAGAAAATGAAAGGAGACCTAACATGCATGTCAATTTGGATAAGCTATTTATTCATTTGTTTCTTCTCCTTTTATTTAAATTAAAAAATATAAATCCATCAACATTTTAAAGTTTTCAACTTGTAGCATAATTGCATGTCATTTGCCCTTCTTAAATTGTGGGAAACATATATCGATTAACCAAACTATGGAGAAGTTTCAAATTTGCACTTCTTTTAATGCTCATATATATATATATATATAAGAAGAGAAATCATTTTGGCCTTATTTACAAAATATATTTTCGACGAAGAGAACTCAACTGAACCACTTTGACTTTACATAACCCATGTTAATTTGTACTTGCATATTGCAGAGTTGAGATTAATATTCTGATATAGATAAGAGTTAAAGATTAAATTACACGAGACTCATCTACGATTATCATTTTCTTCTTATCAAGGTTATTTATATTTTATGTTCGCAATGATACTATTATTAGTGTTACTATTATTACAATTCTTTTTTCAGAGTCTTCAATTTTCTTTTTAAAAAAAATTACAAAAGTGCGGCAGGGCCTGCCCACTAGTTGTTTGAAGGACAAAAAGAATTATTAGGAGTGGGTCCTGGAAATAAATAAAAAGATGTGATACATAAAGAAGTATGTCAGTCGTAAGAGATTAAAAGCCGATTGATATAAGTGCATTTAAGTTTTAAAAAAAAATTATAGATATTTTATACTCCATATTTTAGATTAAAATAATAATAATATATATTTAAATTAAAATGATAAAATAAACCAAAAATTATAAGTTAATATTACTAACTTTATGACATAAGTTATAAGTCCATCCAAACGGAAGGAACAGATCTAAATTTAAAGAAGACAAGGTTATATATAATAGAGTCTTTATATGCTCCTATCTACCGTTAGGTTGTTATCTGATTGGACTTCACATGCAATATACAGTACCTAACAAGATCTTCCCAAAGTTTTTCATATCTATTTGACAATTATTCCATTAGATTATGTTCTCAACTGTCCTCTCCACCCTTTTTCAGAATAGGACGATTCACAGCACCCCAATTATAGTTGGTACATATATTCATCATCATTCAAATATAGATGCTTCAATTTATTATTATTATATATCAGGTAAGTTTATTTAAAGAGGAAGTACTTAATTAACTAACAACTAAACTAATTAAATATGCTTATCTATATATACTATCCATGCATTTTTTTTCTCATCGACGTGACTCATGAGTCATGAGCATAAATTAATTGAAATTTGGCCATGCAATTAATGGTGTCGTGTATTCTAAACCTACATCCACGTACGTCAATCTATTAGCATCATTGTTTAATAAGGAATCAATCAGAAAATTTGGCCATGCAATATGAACATGAGGATATCCACGATTTATGAGCATTTTTATTAGATATTACGAATCACTTAGAATATTATGTACGAACACACAAAATTAATTGAATTTTGGCCATGCATTGGTGTTACATATTAATTCAACAAGAAGTTGGGAGGACATCCCGAAGATACCCATCAATAAAATTTTAGTATTTTTTTAGGCTCCACCAGAGCTTTCTTCTCCTACTCCTCCTTTTTCATCATCATCTTCTAATAAACTATGAGCACATAACTAAATATGAAAACTAATGACATAGTGAGAAATTTGAAAATGGCATTGTTGGATTTTGTGAAGCATGATTTTTTTTCTTGCAGACGACAAAGTTGGTCTATTAATTTGTGAAGCAAGGTTCATGTTGAATCTAACTATTGAAGATTGTTGGGATTGGGTATTAAAAAGTTGTATATCAAATTTAATTTGAAGCAAAAATGTGATGGTAAATTTCAAACCAAAATGTGGATCGCCAAAATTTCAGCCACAAATACAGAAAAATTAAAATTCAGGCGAACCATTTGAGATTTGACCAAAAATTCAAGTAAATAGATATAACTTACGAGCATCATTTATTACTTAATTAGGTATCACTCAGAAAATTATATATCATCACAAAATTAATTGAAATTCGGTGATATAGCGTTGTCACATATTAAAAACATACATCCACGATTGAGCATATCATTGTTAATTAGGAATTTCGTAGCAAAGTAATAAATAGAATATCCACAAAGTAAAAAAGGAGAATCGAATAATTTTCTGTATTTAATTACATAGAAAATTATGTACTACGTAACATAGAAAGAAAAAAAAAAAAGAGAACAAAAACTATAGCAGCTGCTTCACCTCCTAGATAAATAGCTAGATTTACAAAACATCTCTTTGGACTTTGGTTTGAACCATTTAAAGTACCATCCTCTCGTCATAATGCACAAACCAAAGTCAATTTTCTATAAGAAAAATTTCTTCCCATTTGTTCAGCTACTATTTTTTATTTATACACATATAATATAATGTTTAGCCATAGACGTTCAGACATACGTACATTGTTTTACGATGAATTAGGGCTAGTCAAATGGTGGTTTAATTTATTTGACGATCGATGTTGGATATTGATAGGTAGGGCATTGGGAAAATCTACGTATGGATAGGCAAAAGCCTGATCAGGTGCAGCTAATTTCCAGTGGAAATTAAGAACAAGATAGTGAATGAAAATGGCCATCTCAAGTTTGGCCAGTTCAGATCCTGCACATAGACGTGGACCTCCCCCAAATGGCATGAAATTATTACTACTTTTTGTTGTGCTGCTTGTGCCTATGCTTCCTCCGTTACCTGAAGACGACTCTTCTGCATTCTGCATTTACACACTACTCATCAGTTCAAAATTTTGCCACACACTATACATAGTTCTGAGATTAAAAAAAAATAAAAATTGAATTCGTTTGGTATGCTCGACATGCATATATAGTTAGTCCTCAGATGTATTATCTTATCTCTTGTTTCGTTATTAATTCTGAGAAAAATTATATCAGGATTAATAATTAGTACGTGATGAGTTATTCGTGCAAGAGGGTGGAACAATAGTGTTGGGATTTTGTTATTTGAGATGAAACAATAAAAATGACAAAAATACCCTTGAGGCCGGCCTCAAGAGTGTCCTTTGGTCCTCTCAACTATATTGCCGACATTATCGAGGCATTTCACATTGGGCGGTACAGTATTTCCCATTAGATAATTAAGTCAAGATTTCAGAAGAAAATTATAATTGGGGTGGGCATGCAATTTGCATGAGTATCTGCATTGAGATCCTGAAGAACTAGTACTGGTGCTGCAAGCAGTAAATGCACTTGCTGTGTTTTTTAAGCAGTAAATGCACTTTGAATATTTTTGACAAATAGGATTTAAAATAACTTGTTGGTACATGTAGTTGTGGCCCTAACAAAGAGGATAGAATGGGAAATGGATGGACCAGCATGGAGTAGAGTGGAGGTGAGCCACCATGAAAAGCACAGGTGCACGTGCACATGAAAACCCCACCACCCACATGCGGGTTGGAGTTGGACAAGTTTTTTAAGTGTGTAATTACCTCGATTGGGGCCTCCCCACCCCTTGTAGGACTTTGGGCTGGTTTTGGGTTGGAGTATATATGGATGGACGATAAATAATCCTATTTTGTATAAAGCATATTGCATTAGCAGGGTTTGGGGAAAATCTACATTTCAAAAAGAGTTATGTAGACCGTCTATCCTAATACAAATATTAGTGATTGTTTTCAACGGCTTAAACGCGTAACCTATAAGGCCAAATAGAGATAACTTATTTTTAAAAAATAAAATAAGAAAATCACCCAATATACTTATGAAAGTCATTTTCCGATTAAGGTATATTTCTATGGCATGTGACTCATGTAAGAAGAAGTATTCATTCTTTATTCCTAGGATTAGAGGAGAATTCAAGATTGAGCTTTATAGGTTCAATTAAAGGATTCTACCACAATTCAATTGACTTAATGAGTTTTAAATCAATTATTTATACTTATTTAATGAAGTTTTTTTAAAATACGGTGGGGTTTTTCTTCTTGCATTATGCAGCATCTGTGCAAGAATTGATTGACAGTTCATTTTGGTTTGGGTCCCTTTCTGTGGATTATTATGATTACCAGGACGGCTAAATCCCACCTTGCTTTTTTTGCTTTTGATGATATTTTATATTGCTCTATATATCATGCGACCCAACAATCAGCCTAGATAGAATGTTCTATTACACTCTCCCCAACCTTGTCTTAATTCACTCCCTTATCCATTTAATTTTTTTTTTCTTCTTTTGGGAAAAATATGATACCTTGTTTTATTTTCCAACGTAGCTTAAAAAGTACATTCCAATCTTAAAGCACAAAATTTGTTCTTTAAAATTAGAGGTGTGAGTTCTTTTAATTTATCGTCACATGATCCCACGATTCTCAATTGCAACTAAAATTGGTGGATTCAAAAGGTAGTAAGTGGATACATTAAAGCATTAAAAACTACTTTTTGCTTTCAAATTTAACCCCCCATTTAGCTCTTTTCTCGTAAAAAATAAAAATAAATGTAAAAGTTTAGTTTACTAAGTTAGATTTATTTATTAATGGAAGGGAGCTTGGAGCGATGATAAGTTTATCTTTGTATGTCTATAGGTTATGACTTCGAACTGTGAAAACTTTCGCTAATGGTTGCATTTGTGTATACATCACAACCTTAAGCACTTGAGTTAAGATCTTTTTCAGACCCTAATAACGTGGGACGCTTTGTGAATTTAGAATAGGAGGAGCACGTTGGAGGGTTTAAATGCAAAATGGACTAACCTGCCATCTCCAGGGATCAAAGTCGTGAGGTCGGTCAAAACGTGAAGGATCTAAATGCGCTGCTGAAATCACCGGCAACACTTTCCATCCACATGGAATGTCATAACCTTTTTTAGTTTTCAAGTTGAAAAACAGAACAATAACAAATAGATTGTTAAAAAGGCAATCAGATTTTAAAGCTGCAGCCATGCATCATCATCTAATAATACCTTTATATCGAACATCTTTCACAGCTTTCCTGTGCAGAAACCTGACTACATTCCCAAGCCTTAGAGTCTCATTAATAACCTACAAGTGAAGAAAAAAAAACAGCATAACTCAAGTGTTATCAATGTATATAGAATTTTTACGCTACTAATGTATTTAACATGTAACAACGATCGTACTTTGTGTACAAACAGTTATGTGTAATTATCTTTTAAATGAGTGGATAAGCTACAGGGTATAAACTTACACATTGGGTGAATTCCATTTTCTTGTAGTCATCCCAATTTAATTCTGCTTCTCCTGACTGCTTTTTGGCCCTGGAAATCTCTAAGTGTTCTTCCTGAATTTATTACAAGCAAGAAAAATTAAAGAGTGGACTTGAAGAAAATTCACTAAAAGTATTTGATTATTTGAGCTTACTGTAAGTTGTTGAACAGCAGCAGGACAGCTTTCCAAGAAGAAAATAGACAGAGCTATAGCTACTGATGAAGTTTCATGGCCAGCAAAGAGCAAACTTAGTAGCAAATCAAGAATTTGTTCCTTTGAAAGATTTGAATTCTTGAGAACCCAACCGAGTAGGTCGTTTTCGTTTCCTTTCATTCCCTTAAGCCTCTCCTCCATTTTTCTCTCAATAAATCCAAGAATTGTCGATCGAGACTGTAGAAAAGAGAAAAATAATTCATAACTTGAAAATAAGTAAACACGTAAAAGAGAGTTGTTCAGATGGTAAACACGTTCTACCTCGCTTCTAATCACTTAAATGATATGTTGATATATAATAGTACCTGTAAGGCCTTTCTGTAAGCTGTTCCTGGAAAATTCAATGGAGCAGAAACCACTCCTTTCATAAATGTTATGTACTCTTTCTTCAGCTTCTCTGTCTCTATATTTCCAGGTTGTAAACTCATGATATGCTCTGCCATAAAGTTGAATGTAAACTGTAGAAATTTCACACCCAAAACAACAACAATTTCCAAAGTTAGAGCAGCAAACACAATAACATAGCCCGTGTAATTATACAAGTGAAGTCTGAAAAGAACAGACTGTACGCAGACTTTACTCCTATCTAGGTAAAGAGATTGTTTCAGATAGACTCTCGGCTTGATGAAATAACTAAAGTGAAGTAATCATGACAAAATACTTAAAAAGCATTATGAAGAAAAAAAAATGAACAGTAATTATCACGAAATAGTGCAATAATCGAAGTAATAATTTACAAAGGTAAAAATAGCATATTGAATAAAATTGATCATTCTTACATAGTAAAAAGAAAAAACATAACTCCACTTATTTACCTTCTTTGCTTCATCTTGTGCACAAACTACAGAATCCTGTTTCCAAGAACCAAGAACAAGCACAGTATGCTTTTCAACTTCACTTAAAAGTTGATTCCTAAGCCTAGCATTGCTCAAGAAATTCAAAGAAATCATCCTCATGTCTCTATGCATTTGTCCAACTTGAACCAACATAGACCATTTACCAAGAATCCCACCTATACTTCTTGGATAATTACACTCAAATAATCTCCCATCATTCTGCAGAATGTATCTGTTAAGTCCTGCATCTGCTGAAACTATTGTAGGCTCTCCAAACAAATTTGACTTGAAAATTTTCCCATACCTGAAAAAGATCAAAATTTTCAGCACAAAAATTCAAGAAATAGAAAAATAAAAAAAGGGGTTAAATTAATTTACCTTGAGATATGATCTTGCATGAAATCTCCAATAGTAGTAGCTGAATAAGGTCTCAAATAACCAATAGTTTCACCAAGAAAAGGCCAACCCATGTCCCCTGGTGGAAGATTAGGAAATTTTTGTTTTCTTTTGAATAGATTAAGAATAATAAGTACTGCCAAGATTGGTGGAACAAGAAAAAGAAAAAACTCCAAGTCAGACATTGATGATTTCACTCTTTTCCTTTTCTTCTTCTCTGTTTTTTCAGTTTGAATACTCAATAAGCTCTGTTTCTGAAGCAGAGGTTTGAATAAGATAGTACTTAGTATTTATAAGAGTATATTATATTATGACCATATGCAGTGTATGGGGCAGCTACTCTCTTAACAAAAGGTCTTAAATTCGAGTTTTGAGTATGAAAAATTCCTTGATAGAGATCACTTCAGCCCGAATGGGGCATATGCGGCGGGAATTCAAAATAATTGGGCTCCAATACGATATCGGACACCCAATATATAAACCAAAAAAAAGAAGGTATTATATTATGTGTAGCATCGACTATGAATCTTCTGAGCTGCTGCTATAAAGAAACTTTCTGTTTTCTGAAGCTCCTTTTAGAAAGTATATTGCTTTTTATAGGCTTCTTTCTTGTTGTTTATCATTTACGCCGTTCACTTCCTTCACACTTTTAAAATTGAACTACTAATCTATTCACTAATTAAATACTTTATTACTCTTAATTACACTAAAACTATTAAAAGATTATGATATTATACTATTTACGGGAATTTCCTTCTTGATTACACCACCAAGAACAGCTATTCATAGTCCGAGAATGTGACGCTATCTTGTTACTTCATGAATTTAGTTTTTAATCTTGAAATATATCGAAATTTATTTTATAACGAATTATAATAATATTATACTATTCGCTCTTCAAATGTCTTTAAATGGTTATTAGTCCAACTCCACATTATCTCAAACCTCGGAGAAATTATCTAGAGTAATATTTGCATAACTCTAATCAACGATCCATACAAATCAGAGTAATAACCAAATCATTGATATCAGTTTAACATAATCGTGAGTATATACTTTTTTCTGTTAATGTAGTTTTTCCGTTTTCTAAGAGCATTCTAAGCTAATGCATCATCTATGGATTTTAGACACTAGAAAGAATTATAATTTGTTGTAAAGCTTGTAGTGGAATCAAAATTATGAGAAGACAAGAAACAGCATATGTACTCAAAAGTGACAGCACACAGAGAGAAGGAAAATTTTCACAAGCTAGGCTAAAAAGTTAGGCAATTGTCCCCGTTTGCCATCCCTGAGCTGCACGTACGACTGCCTACGGCCAAGAGAATTATATCTAGCTAGATTGTGTTTGGTATGGAAGGTTTCTTAGATACTTCCTCCCTTTCATTTTATATAAGTTAGTTCGATTCGGACCAAAAAAAGAAAACATTTTCTTGCATTAAATTATTTCATTAAAGGTAAAATAGATATTTTAAAGTAAAATTATTATTTAATATAGAAATGTGTCATTTGGGATTGACAAAAAAAGAAAGTAAATCATATAAATTGGATAAGGGAGTTTTAGGTTTTCATTTTTTTTATAAATATTTTTTTTAGGAAAATAAATTTCTGAAAAATAAAAAAAATAATTAACTAGTAAAAGTAAGAAAAAACATGATTCACAAGTAATATTATATTCCAATAATTAATGTGGAATGTAATATTACTTGTGAAACATTTTTTTTCTTACTTTTATTAGAATAATCATTTTTTTCATATTTAAGAAAATTTATTTTAAGGAAATCACTTATTTTTCAGGAGACAACTTCGGTAGAAAATAATTTCGGTCATACCAAAGACACTCTAGTTTTACCATGTCATAATATTTGTATGATATATGATTTTTGATTTTATGATCCAAAAAACGATATAATATTTGTATTTCCATAAAAGTTTTTCATGAGGGTGGAAAAAAGTTTAAATTTAATTGCTTTAAAAAATATTCTTTTTTAAACCGTTTAAAAAATAAAACCCATGTATTAAAATGGAAAAAAAAGTATTTCGCAGCATTGGGGGATAATATCATGGATAACAGTGTCATGAGACAAAATGATAGTGGTTTCACTCATAAATTTTCTAACTTTTTTTTAAAAAATTATGTCCAAATAATATCTTTACTTTTACAATTGTTTCTACCTTCAATCTTTTTCCTTCCAATTTCAGCCAAATATAGTCGAAAATCATCATGCTAATAAGACTGAGAAGTTCTTTTTTATTTTAAACTTATACCAAGAGGAAAAGGAAATCAAATAAGTATCAATAGTCAGATTTCTACGTTTTTCTATTAGGGAATCATTCGGCAAATTTATTATATTAGGAGTAATAAAAGAAAAAAATGATGAGTTTTCTGTTTTCTTTAATCAAACTTCTTAAGTTTAAGTTCCGAATAAAATTATTTTATTAGAGTCCTTTTAGCTCAAGGTGAGATTATTCAGTGCCCATATCAATTAACGTTTAGCCATGATGAGCCTTTAGATTAAATTATGAGGTGGCCGTGTGTTGATCAACAGTCTAATATCGGATGAAAAACAGATGAATGGTCTCTTGATATGAACTTGGACAATCTTCCTCTCATAAGTTGTCTGTTGAGATTGAGTTAGACGAGCAATGGAAATCTAAACAAAAAACAAAAAAAACCAGTAAAAAGTGTAGTTGCAGACCGCTCCAATCATGGTGTTTTCTCAAGCAGTGAGAAATTGACCACGTACCAGACGGATCCGTGCTTCTTGGCTTTTCTTCTAGCCTAACTACTAGGAGTACTTTCACATATAACAACACTATCTTTAATATAATGAAATTTTGATTTTCATATTAATTTTTCACTCTTAATTAAACCTGTATTTATGTATTATACTAGAAACCATTTTTAGGGATGACACTCCTAATAAAATTTTCTCTGTTTACAAGGACTTGAATGACAAATCTGAAATCTTTAATTAAGGGTGAATGAATTTCAAATTATAATATTTGATTAATGTAACTACTTTTTTGAAAGACTAACTACTTTTTAATTTTTTTTTGGGTAAGATTAACTACTATTTTCACCAAGTTATAATCTATTTCTTAATTCATATCAGGAAAAAAATGTTTATATACACGAGATAACTTTTATGTTTGTCGATGCAAAGTTTTTTTTTTTAATAATGTTTTTTTAACTCCTCCATAGGATCCCCCATCACTTTTGCTTTCTTGGTGACTTAAACTTGCAATCTTCGAATTAGAAGTAAAGGGTATTTACCAATCGAACAACATTCTTCGTCAATAGTGTGCAAATTGCAATAAGAAGAAACAAAAGTAACTATAAATACACGTCCGTAGCGATTTCTATTGGACTTTTTACATAAATAATATATTTTATTTGATTAATTACGCTTTTAAGTGTAACTTTATTTTTATTACCATATATGGCATAATTTTAGCTTTAATAACCATTTGATATAAATATGTATTAAAGTTGTATTAAAATTGTATATCAGGTGAAGTTTTGAAAAATTGTATTAAAGTTGTATCAAAATTGTATTAAATATAAACAATCGGTGGTTTGGTGGTGGTGATTATGAAAAAGAAGAGGTGAAACTCTGAAAATCTGTATTAAAGTTGTATTAAATTCGATAGTTATTATTATAGTTGTATTAAATTCGATAGTTATTATTAAAGTTGTATTAAATTCGAATTCGATATTATACATTACTATAAATTCGATAGTTATTATTTCAGAACAAATATAATACATTTCTAACTATGTAAACTAATTTAAATAGTACAGAAATGTTTGAAATTCACATATAATATTTCTAATATATTTGTATTTAAAATATTTTAGTTATATATTAGGCGAATTTTTGAAAAATTGTATCAAAGTTGTATCAAAACTGTATTAAATATAAACAATCGGTGGTTTGGTGGTGGTGATTTACCGAAAAAGAAGAGATGAAGCTCTAAAAAATCTGTATTAAAATTGTATAAATATAAACGATAGTTAAGTTATATATAATACAATTCGAATTCAATATTATACATTGTTATAAATTCGATTGTTGTTATTCAAACAAATATAATACATTTTTAACAATGTAAAATTAATTTAAATTGTACCGAAATATTTGAAATTCATACATAATACTTATAATACATTTGTATTAAAAATATTTTAATTATATATTTACCACGTGCATTGAAACATGCTCATAATATGTATTATATATTGAATTCAAAATGTATTATAATTATTTTTATTTTTTCTCTATTAACAATATTAAAAATATTAGTATTGTATTAAAAATATATTAATTATATATTCATCATGTGCATTGAAAAATGGCTATAATATGTATAATATATTGAATTCAAAATGTATTATAATTGTAATTTATATTTATTTCTTTTATTAATGACGTCAAAAATAATCTTCGTATTTTAGTATCTTCAAAATAAATAAATTTAAGTCTCAATTATTTTTAAAAATTATTTGTAATAATATCAATTCAAAATTTAGTCTTAAATTAAAATAATTGAAACTTTTTTTTTTTTTTTTAAAAGAGGGTGAAAGAGAAAGAGAAAGAGAAAGAGAAAGAGAAAGAGGAGGAGACAGAAGAAAAAAGGTAATAGAAGAAGCGAATAGAAATTTTAAAAAAAAGAGAGAGAGAAGAAGAGGGAGAGAGAGAGTAGGAGATATGTATTTAACTATTTTTTATAAGAAAAATAAAGATAATCTATGTAAAAATAAAAAATATGTTATAATTGATAAATAAGGACATATATATATATATTATCTATGTAAATTGACCATTTCTATTTTAAATAAGAGTCCAGTATAGTCGGTTTTGTCCGGAAACAAAAGCTAATTCATTGTACTTTAAATGTAATATCTTTTTGTCTTTTGCAATTATCAAAGTTAATTCACTGTACTTTAATTTATCATGTGACATTTCTATATGCTTCACATTAATTAATGTCTAATAATCCTTAAAATTCAGACATTAATTTTGAAAAATATAAAGTTGAAGTAGTTTGACGTAAAATTCTTTGTTTTTTTCAATATAGATTTATAATTTGGTAAATGGTGTTTATCAAATGGGATAAAGACAAATAATTCCGTGTAGAAGTAGTCTTATCTTTGGATTGAATACATAATTACAACTCTGTACTATATTGATGTTTCAGTACTGACTCGTACCATGCTTTAGTCGTGAGACAAGGACATAAGGGAAATCGAAAAGGTACATCCGAGACACAACTACGTTACTACGAAATAATGTATCGACTATATAAGACAACAAAATAACAAAATAGTATGATAGAAATTGAAATTACAATACACCGTAACCTATATCTTACAAAATTACTAAAGTTATAATTTTAATATCTATCTTTACCGTGCGCGCGCGTTAGAGTCTATTTGACATTGCTACTAAAAATTGCTTATTTTCAAAAGCACTTTTTTAAAATGACTTTTCAGAAAAGTGCTTTAAAAAAAAACAATTTGTGTTTGACTAATTTATTTGATAAGTGTTTTTTATAAGCAAAATGTGTTTGGATAATTTTTTTAAAAAGTGCTTTTGAAAGTCAAATTACGATAAAGGGCAAGTATTAATGTACTTTTAATATTAAGATTATTTTATAGAGAAAAACTAGTTTAAACAACTATTACAACAAAATTAAATTAAAAATTTATTTTTATTAAATTAAAATATTCATATTCAAACTTTCAATAAATACTATACATTTTTTTGGAGGGTTTAAATCTTTAATCGTTGTTTTTCGTTTTTTTCCTAATCTTGCAAAAATATTGTTGTTACCTTTTTTCTAATTCTGCAAAATAATACGTAAAATAATAAATAAAATAATAATAATAATAATACATAAACGTAAAATAAAATATAAAAATTATCATATAAAAATAAAAAATAAAATTATTAAATGAAACTTCCCCAAACATATGAGATATGTTAATTAATTAATAAGAGATATATTGGTATATATTTATATGAAAGGGATATTTTAGTCTTGAAAAAAATAATTTTCTGTTTCTACTTCTGCTTTTTTTTAAAAGCAGAAATTTTTAGCTTCTTTCCAACAGCAGAAAAATTGCTTCTGCTTCCATTTAAAAGCAATTTTACAGGTTTGCCAAACACTTAACTTTTCAAACAAAATGTTTTTTTCTCAAAATAAGTGCTTATGGGCTGCCAACAGCAATGCCAAACAGACACTTAATTTTGGCAAAGTTTTCAAAATTTTCTTATTTTGGAAAAAGTTGTTTTTGTTGTTGTTGTCAGAAATACCTTTTGAAAAACTAAATCGAGAGAGTAGCAATTTGAGTTTGATTAATTATTTTGAAAACACTTTTATTAATATTAGAGCAATAATTTATGTTTGACCAAGATTTCAAAAGTATTTTAGAGGTTAAATTACTTTATTGAAAACAATTTTATTACTATTCAGAAACACTAATTTTCTAAAAAAAATCATTTTTAATATAAAAAAATACTTTTAACTTCTCATAATGATTTCTTGAATTATACATTTGACATGTTAACCTTTCTTGTTAATTAAGCGAGACAAGTTTCATTGGAAGTAATTGGAGGTCAATAATACATTTGTAAGACAAGAAGAGTACTCCTACACAATAAAATAATATTTAATCATTGTGAGCGAGCATACACTATCTTTATAAGAGAAAAGTACACGTTTGTAATGTACGCGTTTTTGAAATTATCAATCTATAAGAAAGTAAAAGGTAGATAATTCACCTTAATACATTCATTAGTGATCGATTCCAACTCAAATCAACGATCTATAAGTTATATTCATTCAGTGATCAACTCTAATTCAAATTTATAATTTATGTATCACATAAAAACAACGTTGCCAACTACTATTGCTCCAAAAACTCTCCTTCCCCATATATATGGCAACTCAATAATGTTTTTTTAAAAGAAAAATGGCTTTTCATATTAAAGATAGAGTATCCACCTGGCCCAATAAGCTGTATTCTCCATAATTATGGAACCAAAGACACCAACCAATAAGAGAAAACAACTCACCATTCGTGCGGGGTGGACCTTTTTCTTTGATAAAATAAAACAATATTTTTTTACCCAATGATTACCACACTGTCAAGCCCCACGTGTCAGCACCACACGTGTGGGGAGAGATAAGTTTAATTGCGCACCAACTGTGGACTGTAAATGTAGGCCATAACGCCTAACTACTAGAGTTTTATCGATCGACTTTCTTTACAGCCACATTTGATTAGACTTTGCTATATAACAAATTAAATTAAAAATCAATAATCAAAGAAAGAAAAAGGATCTTTTTATTGTTACAAAAGGACAAACATCCTCGATTGTATACGTCTTGTCAAGTGAGAAAAAAAGAGGATATAATTGATTATTTTTGTTTTAATTAAATAGTTGTTGAGAATTGACTTTTGTTTTATATGAAAACCCCAAAAGGAATGCTTAATAGTATTCATTGAATAGGATGGGACTTCAACACCTAATTCATAACAGGAGGATGGGTTTTGAAGCTGTGTAACAACGATGGTTCATTGAAATTTCGATATAGTGCTTAAAATTTAATATATATGTATATATGAAAAATAATTTTTAATTTATATACTTCACATAATTTTCTATTTACCCTTCGTTATATGGCTACGTCACTGGTTCACTAAAAAGTAAGTCAAATATCACTACTAAAATTTATTGTATGTATATAGGTAGGGCACTTGCTAATATGTGTTTTAGTTCGAGATATGTAGTCCATATCATTTTCAATCTTGCAAGCGTACGTGGCCAATTACTTTGATAATAATTAAGCAGGAGCCAGCCTACGTGAGCTATGTCTATTATGGATCTAAATTGTACAAGGATTTAGATTAAATTATTTATACATATTAAATGAACTTTTAAATATAAATATAAGGTATGGGTCAAAACTATTGAATTTTGCTATTCTGTAGGCCATAAACAAGCTTGTAGTTTCGCCCTGGTCTAACTAATCCCTCTTTATGTTAAGGGAGGATGCATTCATCATTGCATTGTTCAAAATTATTCATGTTATCTATAGGCTCCTTTTATGTGCATGCATTTGGTGCACCAAATGAGCTATATGTGTGACCCTTAGAGGGCAATAAATTGACCCCTTTTTGTATGTTTAGTGTGGTGGGGGATTTTAATTATTGCATATTGGTTCAATAAGCGACTCCAACAACGACTGATCACACAAATCTAAGCATTTACATCAATATGTGACCCCTTTAGAAGATTGAGCTTCACAATATTTCACATCCAAGCATGGACTAATTGCATATGTTGGATGTGGTAATTGTATATCCATCCATATTATGAAAAAATTCTAGAGAGGAAGACCTAATCTTTCATCAATCTCAGGTACCTAACTAATTATCCTTGTTAGTCTAAATTTATTCTTGTATCATAATATCATGTTTGATCTTGATTTTATCATGTTAGTATTTTATTTATACGCATTTCAATGCACTACCCCACAAGGACCAAATCCAATTGATTCTATAACATTCTCTCGATAGGAAAACAAATATGGGCTAATTGCATGCACATGTTACGCCTTTAATGAATAAATCAACCTCCCCAGGGGCCAACCATAATAAGTTTTATTAAACTATATAATATTATGAGAAATTATAGAATCCTAGATCGATCCTTTCGTTGGCATCTAGTGTGGTTCATCTGAGACACCAACACTATTTTAAATTTTATTTACATGGGAGGGGTCATGCCAAAACCCTTTGTCACCTCAGGACGAACTTAGTAAATAAACAAATAGAAAAAAGAGCATTTTCATGAGTGTTTTTGTAAGCAGACACGCTTCCATGTTATCCTCTAATTTTCATCTCAAAACATAAGCCAAAACTCCTGTTTGAAAAGTAAGTATGTCGAGGCAACATAATAAAAAGAGACCAAATTACCTTTTAATGAGTAGATGAAGAAGAAAAAAAAGCCGCATAGATAAATAAAAGGAAGAGAGAAGAAGAATTACTTGCAATTTTGTTAATTATTTTGTCTTTCTTCTCTCTCTATTATCAGAGTCAGTCAAAAAATAGGTCGATTTAATAATGGTCCAGGAGTATGTACAGACCATAAAAAATCATAATTCTGCAAGACAAAGAGCATTAAAAATCATTGCGCACGCCTGGTTTCGTAAAACGTGGCTACATTATGCTCAGAGAATTCTAAGCATTGTGTGCCCATTTCGAATCATTATCTTACTTTTCTTTTTTGTTACATCATTCACAAATAGACTACTACTCACTACAATATTTTTCCATATTCTAGATAAATCCCCCACTTCTTCTTGAGACAAAATTACTAATCCACATCAACCTTCAAAAATTCTACGACTTCCTCCGTCTTCGGTGGTTGAGCCAGAATTTCAACTAGAGGTTGTCAAAATATAAAGAAGTAAAATCGCATAAAGGTCAAGGAATGTCAATACATATATATATACCTGACTACACAATGCAGTTTTTCGACTAAGGGGTGTATATGTGGCTCCGTTACTGTCCGTCCCAATTTATGCGACGTAGTCTGAATGAGCAAGGAGTTTAAGAAATATGTGAAGACTTTGTAATATTACAAAATTATCCTTAAAATAAATGAATTTTATATTGAAGAGTAAACCTTTTTGCCAAATATATAAGTGGAATCCACATGAAAAAATGTTGATAATGTCATTAAATATTTGCTAAATAAGAAAATGTGTCATTCTTTTTTAACAAACTAAAAAAAAGTGTATCATATAAATTGGTTAAAAGGGGTTGACTTGATTAATTAATTAAGCAACAATTTTGGATTTTTTGTAGGCATGTCCCTATATTTGAGGTTCACTGTGTCACATTGAGATGATAAAGCCAAGCATCTCGTGTCTGTATAATTAATTAGCGGACTTATAACTTATAAGCATACGTAGCGCGCAGGCTTGAGTTCTCAACTTAATTACTCATGAATGGCAAGCAAACAACTTTTTTGTCTTCACTTTTCATATGTATAGCCTATAGGGAGCACCTACCTAAATGACTATACCAAGCAAGCATCTATCATGCAACTCACCCAAAAAAAAAAAAAATGAACTCAAGTGTCCATAAGTGAGATGCATAGATGAATTTTGATTATTCACATAGTGATTTTAAGTTAATACATAATAATATTAAATGAGTTCACGCTAAAAAATTTATTTTATACATATACAAAAGATATAGGGTTCATGTGAATCCATAATAACTGTAGTAGATCCACCTCTAGTGAGATTAGTATATAGCTCAGAAAATAAAGTAGGTAACGTGCTGTAATAGGTTAAGAAAATACTGGGTGTAAAAAAATTGCAACGTGTCATAAATAAGTTGAACCATTTCCTAATAGTATAAATAATGGTAAATCACTAAATCTTCCCTCTATAATGGCAAAAAGTATATCGAGTTTGATGGAAAGAAATGTCAAATGAATTTTGAGCCTAACTGTTAAATAGATTTTGAGCCTAACTTAATAAAAAACTAGCTCATTAATGAGAATTATTCAAGACATATTAAAGAAATCATCCATCCCTTAAAAGGTGGATATGAGACTCTTCAAATCCCCTCATGCTCATTACTAAAAATCAGATGCGTGAAAAATTTAATATGAATATCCAATATCAAAATTAAGAATTGAAATGAGTTATGCTCTGATCACGACTCACGATTCCTAACAGGAAATACTAGAAAAGAAAAGAATAAGGGAGGTAAAATTCGACCCATTTTAAGCTTAGGGAGAGCTAGTGATCACTTTTAAGTTTGGCAATGTTACATCGGACATGCAATCATTTAGGTCCCACTCTCCAACCCACTGATTTGCTAAAGGATGAGGACTCCATTTTATGAATTATTTAATAAGCTTTAGAATTAAGGGTGTTGGTAAAATCAACATCAGTTCCTGTTCAGTTTAATCAATCTATATAGTGTTTAGTTATTATTGAAACTTCAATGATGGCGTTATGGGCAATGAAGTCCTACTTAATATATTTTTTTATAACTTAGTGGAGTATTGATTGACCGAGAATTTCGGCCTTAGATACCACATTGAAAAATATTTAAGCCTTCTATTCATATCTCTATTGAAAAAAAAGAGAAAGGTGAACAACGGTCAATAGGTCACCTTTTGAATAGGTCACCTTTTGAATTGTAGTTTGATAATTTTAAATTAAAGTAGTCTTAAATAGTGATGTGACACATCAAGAATTTGAATAATATTAGTTCTACTCATATTTCTACAAAAAATTAAAGGTAAATAACGGTCAATAGGTCACTATTTGAATCGTAGTTTGATAAGTCCAAATTGTAATAATCTTGAATAGTGACATGACACATCCATAATTTGAACAATATTACTTCTACTCATATCTCTATAAAAAATGAAAGGTATAAAATGGTCAATAGGTCACCATTTGAATGTTAGTTTGATAAGTCCAAATTACAATAATCTTGAATAGCAACGGGACAGATCCAAATTTTGAGCTACGTTCTATTCATATCTGTATGCCGTCACCATCTTTTGAATCATAATTTTGATAAGTTCAAATTGCCAATATTTGCAATAACCTTGAACAGTGACATGGCGGGTCCTGACTCCTGAAGTTGAACAATATTAGTTCTATTATTTATATATTATAGATATCTACTACTTATATATAAGTGTGGATAATCACACAGGTGGCGGTCGACATGCCTGCTTCACCTGTGTGGTTGCACACTTACATATACATTTGTTTATTTTTTTCTCCATTTTAATTTGTTTGTCTTATTTTTTAATATATCTAAAAATTATGTAAAAAATATTTTAAATCATGATAATTGACAACTTAAAATATTTTTAAAAAAACATATAAAAAATTCAATTGCTTATAAAAAATTCGATTGATTCATAAAATTAATCTATCTATGTCACATAAAATGGGACAAAAGAAGTAACATATACTCCCTCCGTTCCTTTTCATATGTCATCCCTTTATATAAATAGTTGGTCCATAATACTTGTCATTTCATAAAATCAACGCATAAGTTACTATATTCTTCCAATTATACCCTTGATAGAGTAGTTAATTAGTCTTGAAAATATATAATTTGACCAACCTAGGAAAACTAATAAGTAATTAATATTCATTGAAGTACTTCATACATTAATTAATTACTCTCTCCCTTCACTATTCTATAAAATCTTATTTTGAAAAAAAAATCTCAACAAACAAATTAAAAATAAAAGATAGAGAAAAAATCAAAAATAATCTTGAAAGTTGAAGCTTTAACAATTTTTTTAAAATCTTAGAGCAATTGGTGAAAAAATTTGGCTCCAAAAATAAACTCATAAATTTAAATAGTCATTCAAATGCATTTTAATTTTTGAAATCTAGCATATTTATCATTTATTGAAAAGTTAACTTAAGAAAACATTAAATAAGGGTAGAAGGGTAAAGTTACTTAATTTATTAATGCAAGTGCAATCTAAAAATGTGACATATAAAAAGGAACGGAGGAAATATTATTTAAAAATTACGTAAAAAGTACTATAAATTACAATAATTAACAACTGAAAATATTTAAAAATCATACTAAAATTTAATTGACTCTCTAAATTTTATTTATATCACATAAAGTGATAAAGAAAATAATAGATATTGGGCCCATGCTAGCACGGGTACTTGTGTCTAGTAGAAAAATAAGGGAAGTGCTAAATGGCCAGAATTATGTGGCCATAATTTGGCCAGAAACATGTAAAAAGACTATTATGACCTTTTCTTTTCAAAACAAAGTTAAAGTCTTTCCAAAAAAAAATTACTAAATTTTAGGATGCATTTATTACTTTAACCATGAATTCTTTCGGACCCACTATTAAAGCATTTAATGGTTTCATTCCTATTTTTAATTCTTTATTCTTCTCTTTTTTCTTTGCCAGTTTACTTCTTCTTCTTCTTATAATAAATTTTTCTTTCATTGTCTCTTTATAAAAATAAAATAAAAAAAGTGGTGAAAATAAATGATTTTATTTTAAGCACTCAAATTGGTTAAACTTATCTTTAAAATGACAAAAATAAAATGAAATTATATTTTAAAAAATAGTTTATGGTTCCGTGAAGCTTCACTAATGCAAAACATTTTTTTAAAAATCACAAAAATAATTATTTATGAGATTTAATTTCATATCCGTCGTATATAAATAATTAATACATTAAACACTTTTATAATACAACTCAATTTTAAATACACTCTTTATATATTAAAATCAAACAATTACACTTTATGAACTAAGAAAATTTTACACTTACACATTTTATGAAATTTACCTATAATTAAATATATTAAAATATAATTATTAAACGACAAATTAAAATCACAAATAGAACATTTTTTGAAGTTATTCTTACGAAATTTTAAACAAAAATAAAGAAATTATTAATGCATTTGATTAAAAGAAGAATTAATACTTTTTGAAAATATAAATGATACAAATTTTTTAATAAGATCTACCAACTATTATTCTATTAATAAAAACTTTCTCTTACTTTAAATACGTATGTTATTTGTAATTTTATTTAACAATAATATTTTATTGGAGAATAACGAATGTAACCGTAGGATATTCATTATATAAAAAAATGTAAGTGTTTTTATAAAATATAAAAGGTCTATCTTTAATTGAGTCATAGTGTAGAAATGTTTAGTGTGGTTAATTATGATCAACACTTTAAAGTATTTTGAGTTTTGATTATTTTTATTAAAATATTTTCAAATTGTATTTCAAAAATTATTTAAATACGTAGTTTAAGTTTATTTAGACATATCAAATTTTATAAAACTACTTAATTAGAGATAATATTAATAACAAATATAAATTTATTCGCAAGTTATCCGTCTTCATAACATAGGAGTACAAGACTACAACATTAACGAGTGAGTACTCTCTTTGGTTGTTGTTAATTAGAGTCGTCACTTAATTATTTAAATATTTTATTTAATCTTTTTAAAATATAATAATTAATAAATATGAAAAACTTCAACATTAATGTGTGACTCTCTTGGGTTGATGTTAAATGAGGTTGATACTCGATAGTACTCATGAACTATATGATATTTATGATTTCTATAATGTGTTGATATCTATCACATTTAAAGTGTTTTGAGTTATGACTGTCGTTATTAAAATATTTTCAAATTTTATTTTAAAAATATATTTAAACATGTAAAATTTTAAATTTAAAACTCTTAAATATTAGAAATTATTTCCTTTATTCATTTTTCTTATCATTTATATGTAGTTTAAGTGCATAAATGTCATTAGTTTTTATATTGTTCTACTAATAAAATATTTAGGCAAAATTTTTAAATAGCATATCGACTTTCTCTCGTCCTTCTTCTACATATGGATAGAAAAAATTTGAAATGAAAAAATCATTTAAATTATCATCAGAAAAATTATATTATAAATAAAATTGAATAACTTAAATCATAGCCAAAAATGATTAAAATTTTATGTTGGCAATTTCACTAATTGCTTATTAGTTATTACATGTAATACTTAAGTAATAATTATATTTCAGATTTCTTTTCCTATAATGTGTTGATATCAACCATATTTAAGGTGTTTTTCCTTTTCTTAATAAGTTTTCCTTCAAATTAAACTAATAAATGCACTAACTTTTTGCTATTTCCCAAACACATAGAAGAATTAAAATTGATTGATACAAGAACTTTTAAGAAATATAATTTTTTTTCTACATATTTGGATATTTACGTGTATAGCATATTATATTGTTTATTGAATTTATAAAGTTTTTGATATATTTTATATGACAATTCTCCTTTTAATATAATATATAGAAAGATTTATCTTACACTTAAAATTTAACTTTTTCTCAGTTTAATTTATTATTTTTATTATTTAATTTGTATAAAAATTAGTAGTTATTTCAATTAAATTTTTTAATTTTCAATATAAATTTAATTTTTTAATTACAATGCTTATTAATAGTCTTAGAATTTTTAAGTGACAATTTATAGAGCTTATTGTAAGTTTGTCCCTAATGTAATTATTACCTTCACTATATACTAATTCATGTATAGTCTTAAATATTGAAAAAATAATTTGAAAAATAAATAATTAATATTAAGTATAAATAAAAAAAATATAATTGTCTTTTTTAGATATGTAAAAGGTAATTTAAAAAAAAAAAATAGACGGATAAAAATAAACTGAGAATGTAACATTTTTTCTTAAAATAGTACAAACAAATAGATTTTCTAATAATGTCAAATGTTTGTTCTCGACATATAACGTGACTTAATATCAAGGTTGACTATTCTCTTTTTAATATAATACTAATATTGATATTGAATACTCAAATAAGGTTCATAATATTTTTAACACTTCATTACTATACCACATTGTTTGATCTTTATAAAAAAGATATTGTGCAAATTATGTTGAATTATTATTAGGAAAAAAAGAATTTGACATACTCCTCAATTATGTGATATAGAGATAATATATATCCCGTTAAAAAAGAACTCACATGTACTTTTACTATTAAATGTGCAAATTAAATAACTCATATATCCTCTTTTGACTAACGAAAGTTAAAATTTTGATTTTTAATTTATTTATTTTAGTTTCTTAATCAAATAATATTCATATAGAAGTAAATTTGATATTTCTTCACGTGATTTTATTTTTGACTTTTTTTATTCAACGGTTAATTTGGGTCTTAATTATCTCCCTCATGAATCTATTTGTTTATCATTATTTGAGTTTGTTGTTCTTTATTAATTTTTCGCTTTCATTCTTTAGTGTGGAATACATGAGAAATAAAAAGAAACAGTGAATGAAATAAAAATGATTTTTTAATTTTAAAAGCACACTAAAATTAATTTTTTTTGCGGTCATATTGAATTTTATTTTTGTAGTTGTAAGAAAAATTGATGTATCTAAAATAGACTTAGCAAGAAGATGAGTGAAAAATTAAATTTGATCATCAACATGATAAATCAAAATTAGTCGTTGAATTGAAGAAGACAAAAAAAAAGTGAGACAAAAGTTCATGTATGAAGAGGATCAAATATACCTCGAAATATTGTGAGAAAAGTCAAATATACCTTAATTTTTTTTTTTTTATTAAAAAATTTAATCATTTTTTCACTTTTGTTAGCCAAAAATGATCGTGGCTCTTCAAACATACCTCAAAATATTGTGAGAAGGGTCAAATATACCTTGTATAATTTTTATTTTATCAAAAAATAATGTGAGACACTTTCTTTTAACAAAAAATATATTATTTCTAAATCACAAAGTTGAGAAGTATAATTTATTATTATTGTTGTTGTTATATAAATGGCTAGTATAAAAGACATTTTTTTTATTAATAATCACAAAGTTGAATTGAATTTTAAATTTAATATTATTTGTGTTTATCTTGCCATTCAAATTTTTAATTTTTAATTGTCAATTCAAATTTGTGTTTTTTATAATTTTTATTGAAAAATAGAGGGAAGAAAAGAAATTATTCACATTTGGTTACCATTTTGTAGCCTTTTTAAAAGAAATTGAAATTAGCATGTATTTATGGAAATTATGGGAATAAGTCTATTCCCCATGTATTGGGAAACTTTGTCATGTATTAAAAAATAATTAATAAATTTAAATTTGAAAAAGGGTAAAAATGTCAAAAAAATAAACCTGTTTATAGTGTGAATGTACCATTCTGGCCAAAAGGATTTTTCCAAAAAATAAAAGGGAATATACAAAACAGTCAATAGGTCACCATTTGACTCATAAGTCCAAATTGCAATAACTTTAAATTTCAGTTTTGTTTATACGCATTTTTTGTACATCGTATATAGAATTTGACTTCAAGGTACTGGGTTCCGTCAAACCGACAGAATAGTTGTGTAGTTCCATCTTTTCTATTAACAACAAAATGCCAAAGCCTCCGTGATCAAGCTACTAATTAATAGCCATATTTAGCTTAGAGAATAATTAAGTGGTACAATGCTACTACAAGAAAACTAGCTAGTTAAATAAAGTTTTAGGAACAGGAGGTGACGAAGTTTTTGATCACTAAGCGTGTCCAAGACTTAACATAAACATATTAAAAATATTTTATACATAATATATCTTTTCGATGTAGAGTCGATGTTCAACTGATCGCGACTGTTCTCCACCTCTGTCAGCAAGTGATTGGCAGAGGTAGGGTGATGAAACAAGTTATTAGTCAAGTGCCTTTCCATGAAGAACTAGAGAGGAATTAGTGTCTTTTGGCCAAGATGTTATTGTCTTTAAAGTCACCCAATTTATTTTTAAAGCTATGTGGAGTATACTAGTGTAACAGTTTAGTTGCCATAGTACTTCAATTTATTTTTGGTTTTAGATTTTGGAAAACTATTAATTTGAAACATTTATCTTGGAAAAATAGTTGTTTCTCAATTAATTTTGGGGAAAAAAATTAAAATGTTTTCCACAACAATAACGTTGATGAAGATTTTAGAAGAATTTTCAGAAAACTAGAAAAGGAGAAACCCAAGTTTTGCTGGGTGGCTTCAAGAAAACACTCAAATCAGCAAGTGAAAAGGAATTCGATAGATTGAGTTGATATTTGAAAGAAAGTGTTTTGGATTTTGGCAGACTTTTCCCCCAAAAATTAGACCAAACACCAAGAAGAAAAAATGTCTACAAAATCCAAACGGCAACCTAACATTGCCAAAATGATTAGTCAATTTGTGAATTGTGACAAGTCATAAAAGACGGGCTCTAGAAACTAGTGGATGTGCAGATTAGAAATTGGTCCTTTACATGTCAAACTTAGCTTAATTTACCACTCATTCACTTCAATTGATTATGTATCTGAACTAATAGTATAACTCTGAAAAGAAGTTTAGCTATCAAATTCCTTCCAAAATATCTGAATTTTGAATATTTCTATTTGAAACATAGATTACTAAAATTAATCGAAAGCGCAAATACTATTTCTCTTACATAACTCAACTTTTCTACACGGTTCAGTATAATATTCCTGAACCTAAGTCATTTCAACCATGCAACGACTATTATCTGATCATTCAGATACTATGTGTTAATCTCTACATACGTTTTAAAGTTTACTACAATCAGCGCATCTGCTTGGAAATTGTCCAGAACTGAGCATCTTTTTACCCACCAAGTTTAGTTTACAACAAAGCAAGAATTATTAAAATTGCTGGAAATCTTGTGCTCTGGACTCTGGTTGTTCATTTCACAGGGAACTAATTGATCGTCTAATCATGCTTCATAATGAATGGGTTATCAAGAGTAATATGAAGGATGTATCCCATCTTTCACAGTAGAGGATCGGTCAGCCTATTTGATGAAGATCAAAGATTTGTATTACTACAATCGGAGAGCACTTTAGTGCAAGAGGTATTCCTTTCACTTAAACTGCTGTTTGGTGCTTGCAGAAGTATAAGGAAGTTTACATAGACAAAGGTAGCTGTCTTACTTTCTTTCTTGCATGAGCCTGTCGTAACATTCTCAAACGCACTGGAAGGGTAATGGCAAGGCTTATAATGAGAAAGGAACTCCAGTAATGTTGTAAATAAAGGGCAACATATGATGATAATATAAGCACACCAAATAACAAGGCGCAGAACACAGCAACTGCAACATCGGCCCTACACAAAAATTGAGACAATTACAAATTTGTTACACTATTAACAAATGTACAGGTCTCCCAAAACTGTTTAGAAGGTTTTATAAACTTGTGGAAATGAAGGTTGCATCATGCAAATATTATTCTAATGACAGGAAAAACTGAAGGTGCAAAGCATAGGGTAATTTAGTTTGAGTGTGCGAGCAGATCCAGATCTTGTGCATCCAAGTTCGTAAATATATGAGAAGCATAATACACCAAAGAAATTTACACATAACAGATGATGGGTTAATACACTACAACTGGCAGTGCAACATACCATTAACAAAGGAGTGAAGGAATTTCCAACAACCAGGAGAAGTTCGAAACATTAGACAATATTAGGATACAGAATAAGGAATTAAAACAAGAAAATAATCAGGTATAGAAAGTGAAAGGGTTAGAGTTGATATTGAAGCGCATCTACTTTGCCATTTGTCTCAATTTTATAACATTTTAATTTTGTACCAAGTCAAACATTACTATGTAATATAATATATGGAGGGAGTAATAAAAAGTTGTTTATAATATTTTATAAACATCTGAAATTGTGATTCTAAAAATAATAAGTCTACTTTTACTGTCGTCTCAATGGTGTTCACTTTCCGCAAGTATAACACTAATTTTACAGAATGAACCTCTAATATCTTTCAGTACATCTTCTCCTTTTACAACTTACTCCTTGAGAACACATAAATTAAGATATAAATTGTGATGGATGGAGCAACTAAATGTTCCTTTTTTACTTCAAGCACTGTTAATATACAATACTGATAGAATCATAAATCTTCCAGCAAAATTTTGTATCTGAAAAAGTAAGTCATCAAACTATTTCTCTTTAAAGTTTTATAATTATATACTACAACTTTGTTTCATTGGGATCCATTTAACAGTATTCAACACATTTCCTTTCCTATTTTCTCCGTAAAAATGCATTAATCAAATTACAGTCCAAGATGTTTCCTTGACAGATATTAAGCAGCTAGAATTTTCTCTTATAAGTGACCAAGTCAAACGGTACTCCAGATTTGGAATGGAGTACTCCAGATTTGCAACTTACAATATGCAATACTTATGCTCTAATACGCTAGAGATATGAGCCGTCAATGCTACATATCCATTCTTGTCACTGGGGAAAGAAGATTATGGTATTTGATGCACAAAGAGAATATGTAAAAGATCAGACAGGGAAACCATCTGATATTGGAGAATTAAAGCGACATGTGAGATTGCAGCAGATAGAAACCTAAATGATCTCGGAGAGGGACATTCTAGGAGATGAGGAGAGTAATTTTCATGCTAGGAGACCACCAATGAAGAAGACAGGTCATCATATTGAAACAGAACCAACAAAGGCCAACAAGGCAAATGGGTCAATCTTTTATGACAGAGACTATGTGTAAAAGTAGAAAATGAAATGAAAGAGTTGATGAACCAGGACGGTTCAGATTAGAATTTCGAAGTATTAAGAATCTAGGGAATTTTTAGGTGTTTCACTTTCATGGGGATCAGTCAAGGAATTTCCAGGCATTCTATGGGAGTCAGACTAAGTAAATAATGATGCAATTTGAGAAGGGCCAGTAAAAAGATAGCAACTAAGTATAAGAAAAATCATTTATAAAGAGAGAATGACAGAAAAATCATCTATGATAGATGGAATGTAATGTCAGGTAAGAAAGGAAAGGAGCTAACAGGGGTTGTCTATTGGGGGAAGAGATTCAGATGAAGTTTTGTTTACCTTTTGTTCGTGGGTAAATAGATTGGATTTTGTAGTTTACCATTTGATCCTGTGTTTGGATTGGATTTTGCCTGAAGTTGAATGGTAGTTGGTTGAGTGTCTAGGTAACATATGTATTGGATATATTGGTGCATCTGTGGTGTTCTCTAAATTATTCACATGCAAAAACAAAAAAGTAATTTCTAGCGTACTTATTTTTAAAATAATCGTGGTGTCTGAGCCTGCTTGCATGTGCCTTAGTTATTGTATTGGGCACTAGTTATCTCCCACCAGCACAGGTACTAGATAACTCTGCCCGCAAAGGCTTAGGCTAATGGAAAGAAACCACCAAGTTTTTTTAACTCCGCCAGGATTTGAACCTGAGACCTAATGATTCTCCTCTCGCTTCATCGACCACTAGGCACAACCTTGGGTGCAATTTCTAGCATATTGTTGGTGAGTTATCTATAAACAGTAATCAGTTATTTGAAAAAATGTGTTTTACTCTGTACCATATTCCATTATAATATTCAAGATACAACACATGATCCTTTTCAACATTTAACGAGGGATTTGTGTCCTGATTTGTCAATTTTAAAAAAAACTTGGGAGTTTGATATTCTAAAATTACCAAATATACACTCCAAACTTATCAATGAGTGATGCTATAGCCATACAGCTTCCCTCCAACCCTAACCCAAAAAATAAATAAAGAACTAGACATGGAAAGGCCAAAATAAAGTATTCGTTATGGTAGCCTAATTAACATTAAATAACCAACAAGAACACGATGCTATAGTGATGTACTTGTAGGAAATCTAGAGTTCTAGACAATCAGAAGATGAAGGTGCAGTGATTGATATTCACAAATGAAAAAAAGAGAGGTGAGATTTCAACTCTACTCAGTTGGGAGAAAAAAAGAGGTAAGACTAACCGAGGCTGTTCAAACAGGCAAAGCCAATTCAACGGCATTCCCGTAGCAATTGGGGCTATGTATTTTCAGTTTACTCTACTCAATAGGTCTAGCATGGATATCTGTGAGAAAAAATGAAGCTTCAAAGCCGTGGTGCTCAGAGGCATAGAGGAATCTCAGCAAATAGAGAGGAAGACCTATCTAGGAAAGGTGGCCTGTATTCAAGGATGAGGTTTCTTCTCTTAGTAGAAGTAATGGATATTTGAGAAACATATGTAGAAAGAAACTAAATGAATTTCAATTGCTTCAGGAGCTGGAGCATAGTAAATTTGCAAAAACAACTATAACACTACAGAGAGGGATGGAGTTTTGATGGGTAAAGCTTTAAATGGAAAAGGAGTTTCAACTTGACTGATGCTGACAGAGGAGGAAAGTGCTGAAGAATTGAGATACTGAAAAGGCTAGGATGAAAGATGGAAGGGGATTGGATAAAACATTAAGAAGTCTCGATAAGAACAACTCCATCAGCAGGGAAAATATTCTTCGTGGGGATGATCTACATCAATGAGAAGATGGGTGGAGCTTACTTCAGTATAAGAGTGTCTCTTTGCCTGTTCAAACAGCATTATGACTGATGGAAGAGATGTAACCAAATGGGGAAAAGATGAAAGAAAGCTGTATGAAAGGATACTGGCAATCATTTACAGGTTCAAATATTAAAATGAGAATAAGTGCGACCATTCCTATTGATGCCCAACAAACTAACAGGTTTCACATTTTTGGCCAAAAACCAACATCCCTTTAGCCCATATACCAAGCAGAATAATATGGACCAGAAAACAACAAGGATTAGATTATAAGATAGATTTGATCCATGAACTTCAGGTGATTAACTAAATTGAACTGACGAAAGAAGTTTGGTGAATTAAAAAGCTTGAGCACCAGATCATGCAAAAACCATTTCCTCTTTATAAGGATAAATCATATTGGTGGAACTCATCATGTGGAGAGATCCATAAAGGAGAATAAGTCAGTAAACAACATTCAAGCTTTATGGTTGAAAAGGGGACCTGAGAAGCAGATGCTACTTGGTAGTCAGGACGATTGTTGGAAGAGCAGAAGTAGCACATTTTTTAGGAAGGTGATCAGAATTTGGGTGACCGCATCAGAAGAGAATTCTGCCACAATAAACTTAGTAAAGACCTAAGACTCCCCCTCCACCATAAAATAAATGCAAGATAAAAGAGAAGACAAAACAAGACTTTTTAATCACTTCAACAGATGGAAAAACATCTGTAGAGAATTGGCCCCAGGGCTTTGATCTAGTGGTTAGTGTAATGCACATGTAGGTTAGACACATGTCACAGGTTCGAACCTTGCCACAAACAAAAGCTTGATAATGAAGTGGAGAATGGTAAAAGAACAAACCCATTACTCACTGTGTTTCGGATTTTGTGTCACTGGTCTCGGGGTTTTCTTGATTATCAAAAAAAATCAGGAGAGATCAATTCTTATTCTGTAGAATGCCTTAGCAATTTGCACCAAAGGTGGCTTTCCATCTAGCCAAAATCATTTCAATTCATGATTTTTTTGGAATTAGTGAGTCCTTGTTCACTGCCTTTGCAATTCAAAGCTGGTTGGCCTTGAGCCTCAGCAGAATCTTTCAGATTCAACATTAAGTTGAATTATGACATTCTAGTTGAACTACTTGAATATCTATAACTGAAGTAGTTTACCAAATTACATCGGAAATATTCAGAAATTTAAAATAAAGCACCCAAAAGGTGTAACTTAGTTGTCAATTAAGTAAGTAAAAATCATGGTTAAAATAAGGAAAATAGCTCAATGATTTCTTCTCATCAGACTAAAAAATGGGCAAAATTATCCCCACTGCTGATGGGAGGTAATGCAAACAATTAAGTACTAATACACAAAATCAGGTTTTTGTACAAATAGCTCGTGTGAATACACTAATAAATTTTAAAAAAAGACATAAAAGTCTAAACACAAACTTCTTCCTGCTAAATTTGTTTAACTTGATGTTACTATGTGCAGGGATACATAAATTTGCAGAGACAAATGGAAACGTACCAATTGGAGAGATGAAGCTTTGGGGAAAAGAAAGTAAGAGGAGGGCACTTGTGTTGAGATCGGATCTGATAATCTCTGAGCTGCTCAACAAGTTTAGACCTTGTTATCATGTTCCCGAAACGATCAGAAAACCTGATTCTCCGATCTCAATCGAATTTTTGCCTTCAATTCCAATTGCAAATTCAGAAGCAACGAACTACACCTAGGTAATGGTGGATTCGGAACTGAAGAGACTATCCCTCCGAATAAACTGCTACACTGGTCCAACAGAAAAAGAAGTCGAAAAAGAAAATGCTAAACTGAGAGGGATACGTATGATCCCAATGATTTGTTTGTTGATAAAAATTAAATCAGATGAAGATTTTTAAAATACAGTATGCTATTTAAGAGAAAACAAATTACAAAATGAAAAAAATATCTAATTAAACAAATATTTCTATTGTTAATATTTTGAAATAACTATATATTATCTTATTAATTAATAATTTCATATTAGGTTTCAAATAAAATACAGTATACTGCTTCATATTTCAAAGTCACAACAAGTATCAAAGTTACAAAATACATAAAGTCACAATAAGTATCAAAGCTACTAAATACATAATCAGAGGTGGAGCCAGAATTAAGAGTTTGAGGTTCGAAATAGTAGGACAACTGTCAATTAATTTTGTTAGGGGTTCACAACGTAATATATATATATATATATAATTTTCTAATATAAATACAGGATCTACGGAAAAGTTAATGGGTTCGTCCTAACCCATGAATCCCACCTAGCTCCGCCTCTTAATACACTCATATTTGATACCAGATACATTCTGAAGTGTTTATATATATATATGAAGAAAGGTAAGCAATAAAGTCAACATGTATATTTAATATTAGATATATGTATCTAATGTGCATTCTGAAGTACAAATACATAGGAAGAGTGGTGAGCGAGATAGGAAAGAGACGAGCGAAAGAGTCAACATATCTTAGATACATGCCAATCACATTTAAATACAGTGTATCTAAAATAAATTATACCTAATTTAACCCGCATATATGACGAAATAAATATGGTATATAAGATAATTTAAAAAATTAAAGTGATGGCCTAAACTAGTGAAATGTTTATTATTTGCTCATTAAAATAAGATACCATAATACATTCACATAAAATATATTAAATGCAGCATCATGTTACTTTCTGCATTACTAATACACTACCTATTTTAATTAACGATATTAAATAATATGTAAATTAGGAGAATTTATGTGTTACAAAACTCACATAAAATATTTTTATGCATTTTAGTACACAAACTTTTCAATATTTATTTTGATGAAAAAAATGTGGGAGAAAAAGAGTAGGCTGAGCAGGACAAAGCAATTGGCAATTGAATCAAGTTCTGGGGAGTCTGTTGAGCATATTCATTTTGGGGTAAGAGAAGAAGGAAGGAGATCTATAACTGATATTGATAATGGCGACGCCAAGAGCAGATAGAGAATTAGAGCTTCTCATTCCAATGGGAGGCGTTGAGAATATTAATGCCAATCACTCCAAATCTTCTTCTCCTTCTCATTCCCCCAAAATTCCATCTTCTTCTAGGTCTCATCACTCCTCTGGCAAAGAGGTTTCTCCATAATCTCTCTCTCTCAGTATCATTCATCAATGTGCCACACCATTTTGTTATCATCAATGTGATCCGATACATTTCTCATTATTTTTTCTGTATGTTCTTCCTAATTGACGTTTTATGGGGCTTAGACTATATATAACATGAATCATGTATTTGCCTTGACGTACTTGTATCAAATGGATGTTATATCATAAATTTGCGTTGATAATTCATGAAAATTCTCCATATTTGCGCAAAAACACAGTGAATACTTATATACTGGACATCTACGCGTAAACCAGTCCATGTAACATAGAGCTAATTAAATTGGGATAGCGTGATGAATTGCAGCATGAATCGTTATCCTTCTATGCAGGCATTCAGCAAAGTTATTCGTAGCTGGACTTGGAAAAAGTTCATCAGCGGATGGTTAGTTTTCTATTGCTCAGAAATCTGTTCCTCCTGTGGTTATGCAGTGCTTTTCTATAAATGTTCTATAATTGTTTTGCAGTGTCATCTTATTTCCCATAGCCATAACTTTTTACGTCACCTGGTGGTTCATTCATTTTGTGGATGCCTTCTTTTCTCCGATCTATAATCAGCTTGGAATCAATGTATTTGGTTAGTACCCATGATCTTTATGTACTTATCTATTTGACTGTACAAAAACTGATGAAGATTAAGATTGAGACTCATCTCAAAGATTAAGATGGTTTTTAGCGATCAGTGATTGTGTGTGTCTGTGTGCGCCTCTCATTTTATGTATTCACACGTCCCTCCAATTTGATTACCTCTATCTTATATTAGCATATTTAACTTGAGTATGTGGTTGCTCTCACGAAAAATGTCTACGTGAAATACTCAGTATCTAGTCCTTGTTTTGAGCATGAAAAGATTTATTGCTGCTGTTGAATGCGCACTGCATTTATCGTTGTGTTCATATTGATTCACAGGCCTTGGATTTGTTACCTCCATGACTTTCATCTTCTTTGTTGGGGTGTTCATGTCCTCATGGTTAGGTGCATCTCTTCTTAGTTTAGGAGAGTGGTTCATCAAAAAAATGCCCCTCATGAGCTACATCTACTCTGCCTCCAAACAAATTAGCTCAGCAATTTCACCAGGTATCCTACCAAATTTTGAAGTTCTGTTTTAAACATTCCAAATACTGAACAAAATGCAGCATTTTTCCAGATAAGACTTCACATGCCTTCAAAGAAGTGGCCATTATAAGGCATCCGCGGCTTGGTGAATATGCATTTGGCTTTATCACTTCAACTGTCATACTTCACAAGAATACAGGTGCAGAGGAACTCTTCTGTGTTTATGTGCCAACTAATCACCTCTACCTTGGAGATATATTTCTTGTGAATTCTAAGGACGTCATGAGACCCAATCTCTCTGTTCGAGAGGGGATAGGTAAGAGTCTAAATTCGATCTTTTTACAAACTAACTTTGAAACTTTTACCTTCATCAATTCTTAACAACGTTTAAATTTCAAACGATGTAGAAATTGTTATCTCCGGGGGCATGGCTGTACCGAAGGTACTGAACATACAGGAAGTGCAATCCATTTTATCTCCAAGAGTTGGAAAATTTGCAGTTCCACAAGTTTGATTACTCAACCATTTGAACAAGAAACCATGAAAAAGATTGTTCCACGTGTAAACTGGACATCATAGAAATGGGGTTGATAATTCATGTATAGAGGGTCTTACAAGAATATACCCTCAATTTTTCTCCACTAATCTTTGTGATTTTTTGGTATATTTATCTGGTTTTTGTAAAACAACACTAAACAAACAAGATTTTGTCAAATGAGCTCAACTCATACCGATACAGATTGCAACAAAGGAGCCTGTCTTTGATATATTTTTTCTCCTTTCTCAACAACTTGCATATATTTCTTTTTGGATAGGAACAAGTACAACATTATGTTATAGAGGAGCATGTAAAATAATCTAAGAATGGTATGGGTCATTTGTAAGTTTATGAAACCAAGAAATGTTTCCTGGCTAAGATCTGGCCGGTCCATTGTCTTTTATCTACTACATTCATTCATCTCTACTCTGCTACCTTTAAGAAAGTGGGTTTTTATGTACTGATATTAAATAGATTCATACACAAATTTTAGGTGTCTACTTCAAAAAAGAGTCTAAGTTTAGGGGGGACTTTATGTATTTTCTCTTAATTAAAATGTAAATGCATGTTGATAACAATTATAAGTAATAATAAAAGGTTAAAGTACACTAATTGTGTTAAAATTCATTCAATGTAGGTTAGTCTGATTCTTTTTTAATTTATTTCAAATGAAGTAGAGGTTAAATGCTGTCATTTTCACATTGATTTTGAGGGTCCAAAAGGAAATGCCCTGTGGACAGTCTCAAATACGATTTTATATATTCTGTGAAATAATAGACAAACACATCCGTTATCGTCCAGCGGTTAGGATATCTGGCTTTCACCCAGGAGACCCGGGTTCGATTCCCGGTAACGGAACTTTTTAATCTAATAATAATTTTTAATTTTTTTTCGACAAGAATAAAAAAGAAAATATTTTTCTGTGATTAGCTAAACTGGACAAATCATACTCCCTGAATGGACTTGGACAATGTGTAATTAAGGGTAAAATACGGAAAGAAAAATAATTATCCTGATAAGCTAAAATGGACAAGCAAAATTAGATAATACACTATCCATATTAATAAATACACTCTTAACTTCATTGTTTGCAAGGCGTAAAATTTCAGTGAGCAGTAACAACACATCTAATTAATAACAGATTAAAACATAAAAGAAAAAAAAATTCAAAACCACGGAGCTGCTAATTTAGCGCTCGTCTAAGCAAGTGAATAACAATTCAAAAATAATTCACTTAGAGTAACAATACGTCAACTGCTAGCCTTCCCCCATTTTCACCCACTTCATTAGCACAACTTCACAAAATTGCTGCTGTTACCACAAACATCATTCAATACTTTATCAAGCTCACCCTCGTCAGCAGCAGCCCAAATTTACAAAAAATTTCTGGGGTTACCCAAGACATAATTCAATAATTAGCTATTGAGTATTGACTAAATAAGTTCTGAAACATAATTGTCGTCAGCTGTTGAGGGTAGAAAGCATTCCTCCAGTTGCAGTTGGAATAACCACTTCCCAACCAGGTCCTTTGAGAGGAAGGACATTAACACATGATTCAGTGTTTCCATCTTCACCTGAAGGAGGGCAGATAAGTAGATCACTACGGTCTAAAATACTCTCCAGATCTTTATCACTGACATCTGTCTGCACCAACTTGTCCTCCTCACTGTCTTGATCTCTCAAGAGAGACAACAAATCCTCCTCCTGCAAGGTCGAAGATTAATTAGTAAAATTAACCTATTATTTTAATCTACCAAGTGCCACAAATAATCTACTCTGTCGCATTGTTACCGCATAAAACAGAAAAGAAATGGGTTCAACGACAACAAACAAGGTAAACAGGAACATATTCAAACAAGTAATGAGAAAGTAAACAACCAAAAACTATCAGTCTCCAATAGTTGCTATACAAGGAAGTGTTTGAAAAATAGCAACTCACTAATTATATTGGGAAAATAGAATTCGCAAGATGGGATGAAAAAAATATTATTTCCTAGAGGGGAAACAAGCAGAAACCTCTGAAACATCCATGGAAGCTTTGCTCCTTTCCTGCTTAAATTGTCCTTTCCCAATAACCACATGCTCAAGCTTCAACTTGCTAAAAGCTCTTTTGAGGATACGACCCTAAAACACACAAATTTTCTTTATTAGAATGAGCAATAAAGAGCTGCAAACACACTTCCAGATATAGCCTGAATCATACCTCCACAGACAAAGCTGTTGAAAGTCTGTAAACATGAACAGGTTTGGTCTGACCAATTCTATGACACCGATCCATTGCCTGTAGATCCATTTGAGGATTCTGAAAAGAAAAATGTAAACTAACTTATCAATCTAAAATGGCCAACAATTCATAAATAACACACAAGGAAAAGTAGAACGGCACAAAAAGAAAATAAAAAAAAAGGCGAATGCAAGGCAATAACTATTTTTCTTTTGATGAGGTAAGGGGTTGTTTGGTAGGGTGTATAAGATTAGTAATGAATAGGGAGTACTGGTAATGTTGGGATTAATTATGCTGACATTATTTTTTATCGACTGTTTGGTTTGTTGTTTTAATTGAATAGGGTATATTAGAATAGGAATAGTATACTGAATAGGGTTTGTTGTATTAATTGAATAGAGTGTATTAGAATAGGAATAGTACACCATATTGTTAATGTCATGGTTTACTATGTGTATAACTAATACATGTATAAGTTGTACATAGGTTGAAAACACTACCAAACAAGGATGTATCTGATAAGTGAAATTACCCTATAAGAAAAGAGAAACTGTCGCATACAAAATTACAGATTCTTTAGGCTGGAAACTATGCAGTTCTCTTCAAGATGCACTCGAAAGCCTACTTGTTAGAGAAAAAAACTCCTCACTTTCATCTTTGATATCATGGAGTTCTTTATGCTAAATTAATTACAGCACTGTTCAATGGGTGAAACCATGCAAAAAAAATCATTGGAATAAGCGAATGAAAGCACAAGGAGTCCTTTAAGTACATACCCAGTCACTGTCATACAAAATACAGGTATCAGCAGCAGTGAGATTGATACCAAGGCCACCAGCTCTTGTGCTAAGAAGAAATATCCTGTACTTGCTGCCAACATCATTGAACTCCTTGATCTGTTACTCGAACAAGGAAAATACAAACGGATCAACTTCATTAAGAATTTTACAGATAATGAACTAGATCATGTGACCTCCCTAGTGCTCATTCCAATAGCACATGAACCACAATAAGAGACAAAAGATTATAGAGGGAGTTCAAGTGAGGAACATTAAATAATGCAACATTGAGAGTAGTCATTAAGAAATTTGTTACATCAAATCAAAATAAAGCAACATAGCACTACTTGATATCAACATATAACAAGGAACGGGAAACTTTGCTCTGTAATGAAAAATGATAAGGGCACAGCAGATGAGATAAATTGGAAAGGAATAATTGACTTCAGGAGGAGAGTGAATCAGTTTTTTTAGAAAAACAGAGTGAAACAACTTAGAGCCCAAAAGCAAATACTTTATGAATAAAAATCATTAATCCCAGGCACTCTCTCTTGTCAATCATGAGAAAAGTACACAAGTTGATTGGTACACCACCACGTTTCTTCCAGACATTCCACACACATCAGGAGCAGTGAAATTCCATCCACAATCAGAGTTAGGAATACTAGAAGGTTATCAACATGCCAATGGTAGTAGCCAGATGTTGATAAAAACTCACGCAGACTATCCCATGGCCATAACTGCTCACAATTTCTGTGAGCAAGAGAAGCTGGATTGATAAAACAATTGAGACAATCTTAGGGATGACAGACTTGCAATGTGTGAAGTACCAATTGTCTACATCATCACTGGTTCAAACCTTAGCAGAATCAAAACAAAAACATACTGAATCTGCATCAAAATGTAAGCACCAATTACCTGTCTTTTTCTTTCATCCAATTTCACACTGCCATCGATTCTACAAACATCGAATCCCCTTTCACTAAAATAATAGTCCATTAGGTCTAGTACTCTAGTCCACTGAGAGAATATCAAAACCTGTTGGCAGTTAATGAAGTGAGTTTTAAAAAATTTGAGCAAAGTGGGAAGACAGAAAATCTTGAAGCAAAAGACAGCTTAAAAAACCTTGTGTTTGCGAGCAAAAAGCTTTGATAACAGCCGGTCCAGCAAGCGAAACTTGCCACATTGCTCAACTATTTGTTCCACAGGTGGATAAAAATCTGCAAATAAAGAACGAAATTAAAAGATATTACCAACACAAGCACACAATTATCAGTTCCACAAATCATCCATCACATACTAGAACCGTTGAAGATAGACTCCAAGAGGTCAGGATGGTTGCAATTCTTGCGGAGTTGAATCATCAAGTTATTAAGCCTTCCTTTAAATCCATTCCCTGCAAAATCAACCAGAAAAGGCATTAGGACTGTGAACTCAACAGGGTCCAGGAATAATTAAAACCCTATGATGGTACATAAAAACAAAATCGCTTCACAAGCTAAAACTAACATAAAAGATACTCCAAGTAAAACCTGGAGATGCCGTAGTGTGGTAAAAGAAAGTCATTGTTTTATTACAAGAGAATGTATAGTAGAGATAAACCAATGCAATTCCCTCAAAGAAAGATATAAGTTAAAATTTAACAATGATACAGTGGACTCATTCTTTATAAAACCAAAAATCTAGAGAGAGAAAAACAACTCAATTCTAACAGAGTCAGCCACATATTTGTGATTGCACTAATTCAGAGCAGACATTCTTGATCAAACTGAAAACCTAAAAGTAAATAACCAATACACCTCCCTCAAAATCAGATATATTTAAGAGTACACTAATTACCAGTGGACACATTCTCAATCAGATAGCCCTCCAGCGTCCTATTAATTAGGTGTTCCTGGAACTTTTTCTGGTAATCAGTCAGGGTGGCATACAAAATTATCTCCTTCTTACGAGGAAGCATTTGCTCAACATCCACTTTCAGCCTCCGTAGGAGAAAAGGGCGTAATATTGCATGAAGTTTTGCCACCACCTGCAATTACCACATTATTAATCAAATGATAATTGTTTTAAGATGGAAAAGAAATGGTTATAATACTGAAAAATAATCATACTTGTGCTCTCCTTCTTTCTTCCATCTCTTCTTTTTCGGATTCATTGCTGAACTTCCCCGACAGATCAAACCTGATATAAAAACAGGCCACATAATATATTACACCAAGATTCTTCATGATGGCCATTGACTAAAGCTTATATATGTACAGAGTTGGGGGATGATCAAAACAGTGGCAGATCCTACATTTGATTCTCCTGCTACATGCAACTTCATACTGATAGACTAAGTAGATCGTCATCCCCTATGAACTCTGAAAAGAATTGGTGTAATTACTCCACTACAAGTAACTATACAATAATAGCACATATTAGGAGTTCTAAGAACAGACCACAATAGAAAATCAATTACGAGAAATTGGGACACTTTAAGTGATCAAAGCAATTAGACACCACAGCAGACAGGATATCTGTTGAAGGACTGATAAATGGGCTAACCATCACTGGTGTGACAGGTTTTAACTCAAAAGCCCCAGATAGACAAACAAATCATTTGAAGGTGAAGAAAGAAGTGGCTGCTACTTTTGAAAAACATATTAACATATAACATGAGCAGATAAATACAAATCACAATTATATTGCAATTATAAAAACACGTTTAAGCAGTCACAAGAAAGCACTTTGACCAAAACTGGTCAGAATAATAAGCTGATTACCATGACTCAAATTCATCGTGTGATGAGAATATATCAGGTAAAATGAAGTTTAACAAGGACCACAGCTCAGCTAAGTTATTCTGCAGAGGGGTTCCAGTCAATAGAAGCTTGTTTTCAATCGGCAACAGTTTCAATTCTTTGAGCAGTTTGCATTTTGAGTTTTTTAGCCTATGTCCCTAAGAAAGAAGAAAGTAACAAAATATCAGCACAAAATGTACAAAATGGGCTGCTTTCAAAAGGAAAGACTGTAGATAGAAAATGATAGAAAATAATAATACTAGTTTAAAAGGCAAACTGTCAGTTGTGGGTACCTCATCCACAACAAGATATTTCCAACTGTAGTGCCTCAGGAATTTCCTTGCATCACTCATTGCAATTTCATAAGACGTAATTACAATGGGAAATTTGGGACCTATGGTCCTAGGCATGTGCTTCATCCTTATCTCATCCCTCTGTTTCTTGTCACCATGATAGATGATTGCATTGATTGAGGGCACAAACCTTTCAATTGAAATAAAAAAAGTATCATGCCTTAGTTGCACAAAAATCACACAAGACAGTTTCAGCTTAAAAGGGAAGCAGCTTTACCAATACACAAACAGAACATCAAGATAATCGCATAGGAATGGAGATGCTAATGTACCTTTCCATCTCATTCAACCAATTTGAAAGTGTTGACAGGGGAGCAATGATCAAATAGGGACCATCCAGCCCATTCCCCTTCAAATGAGCAAGAAAAGCTATTGTTTGAATTGTCTTTCCAAGTCCCATTTGATCTGCTAGAATACCATTCAATCCATTTTGCCATAATGAAATCAACCACTTGACACCTTTCAGTTGATAAGACTTTAACTTCCCACCAGTCAGCAAGGGCACAAGTTCTGCCTGCTCTTTCTCAAATCTCTCTTCCTCCGTAAGGGTTGCATCTTCAATAGGAACATCTTCTTTAGATCTAGTAAGCATGGCAGCAACAGCTCTTTTGGTTTTGTTCTGCGCAATTTTTTAAAATTATTTCAATGAAATGAAGGTAACAACAAAACTAGCCTTCCACAATTAAGAAAAGGAAATAACCTCCAAAAGAATTTCAAATATATTTTTAGTTACGAGTATAAGGGCCACAGAAAACTAAAGACCTACTGGGTGAATGCAAATGTTGTTCAAAGCAATACCATATATTTTTACATTTTAGTAATTCCCATGAGACAAAAATGAAAGAAATTTTAAATACCATACAATAGAAAATTCAACCAGTCTAATGGAAGGATAAAAATTTCCAACAAACTCTCAACTAGAGTTCTTTGTTTGATGACATATTCAAGATATAGGTAAAATAAGACACAAGAAAAGGTGTACATTGTTGTAGCTTGTGGTTGCCTTCCGTTTTGAGCCACGGCCTTTCTTGTTTTCTTTAATGCTTTTCTCTTTATCTTCCATCACGTTCTGCTCATACAAAGTGAAAAATGAACTTGATAAGCAAAATAGCTTCAACGTTTCCACATTAAACTTAAATTCTTCAAATTGTCAGGGAGATACCGTTGTTGTGATGTTATCCATCTTCTCCAGTAGAAACTCAGAGTAAAGTTGTGTCTGGGTAAGAAGCTCATCCAGCTTGGTAAATTGAGTGTCATTCAAGATGGGTGCTTCCTTGAGAATATTTAGTTGTTCCTCTTCCTCCTTTGCCCGTGCTCTTAACAATATTTCTTCCTCCTTTGCCATGTTTTCGGGTATAAGAGTGGAATCCCCATTTTCTGGGTCCAAACTTACTTCTTCCTCCAATTTGACAGCCAAGTCCTCTTTGCAGGTATCCTTCAAGACAGGCACAGACAATTTGATTCAGAAGAAAAATTACATTAAAATGTTTTTTGAGAACCTAAGGAGCTAGACTCTTGCAGGGAAAAGAAAACAAGAAAAAAAAGAAAAAACAAGTCTGACCAAACTACTACAAATACTTCTCCTTACACCAACTCTATGCTTTATGATTAATATGGACCTAGAATCAGCCTCCAGAACATTTTCTTCAGTTAAATGGGGTAACATGCCTCCATCTAAATTCATAATAAACAACAGACTACGACTGCAATACAGGTGAGGAGATACCGAAGAAACTTAAATCCCCATCAGGGAAGTGTTCCTTGATTCAGTAAACCTCCAGGAAGAAATAACTGGCAAGTGATACCAAAACTCACCATGTTAATCAAAAACATATACTGAAAGCAAGAAAAATAAGCAGCTATTGGTAAATGATACTAGAACTCAGCATGTGACTCAAAACCATAAACTGAAAGCAAGAAAAAAAAGCAGCTACTGGTAAGTGATACCAGAACTCAGCATGTGAATCAAAAACATAAACTGAAAGCAAAAAAAATAAGAAGCTATTTGCCTTGAAACTCACAAAAGATTAAAAAAAATTACAACACATTATACTGATGACTAGTAGGGCAAATATCACTTTAAACAAATTGATCTGACTTTGGAGTTCATACATGTCCTGCTTCACTAATCTTCCACTCCTCCCCCCTCCTCACTTCTCCGCCCTAGGGTAAGTAAAATGTCTTGAAACCAAGTTTACTCCTATTTTTTTTATCAAGAAACCTCATTTGAAGCTAGCAACTTATTTTCAAGGATAAGGATTTGAGAATTCAAAGTCAATACACTATACAGTAACCAACAATACCTACAAACTACGATGTAAACTTCCAACCACAACACCTGGAACCTTAAATAAAATCCAGTAGGGACAACGGTAATAAGCAACAAAACACAAGTAAACATTACAAAAATAAATAAGTAAATACGCGAAATGATAGAGCAATACCTCATCTTCGAGAACGGAAACAGGAGAGTCCGCAACTGTCCTGTCCTTCACTCCTTCATCGGCCACCATTTTTCAGTACAAACCCTAAGCTCCGATAAACAGCATTGCACAATCAAAAACAGTCCAACAAAACAAAAATGTTGGCAACTCAAAGTAAAGCATCTACACTCTTGTATTTCCACCGGAGAAAAAATAATCAGTAGAAAGACGGAATCGAACTAAAAGAAAAAAGAAAAAACTCAAGAAAATGCTCAAAATCACCACAAAAAAATGCCGAATGAAGCAATAGAGACATACTGAATCAGTCTCTTCAATGAACAATGAACGGAGCCCGGAGGAGACCGGAGAGAATGGGCGGTAGTAGAAAAGATGCACTGTATTTGCAGAATTGCAGCAAAAAGGTTAATAAATTTTCTTTCTTTTATTGCAGTCGAAATGGTCGTGCAAGAAGACCCGAAAGGCGGGAAAACAATGTTACAAGATTGTCCTAAGAAGTTGGAAATAATATCAAGAAAGCCATCGATGCGTCGATTTGAATGACCGTTGCGCATGTTATAGTGCTCCAGCATCGTTAAGCCCGAAATATTGTCGCGTTATCCCGTAAAAAATTAATTATGGATTGTCACATCCGTAGTGGCCCAATTTAAATTTTGCAGAGAAATAACTAAAAATGAAACTTTGATCTGTCTTCTATGAGACTGGTTCTGTTGACCAGTATGATTAAGGGAATTTTAAAAACAACACTCGTCAATAGCCAATCATATTCGAACTTATTTATACTCTTCGGATCGTTTGGTTGGGTAAGATGAGATCGAAAAATATATTTTACGAAATTATATAATTTATTTCACTATTTATACTAAAATAATGAGAGAAAATGATATTCATTATGAAACATAAAATAAAACAATCTCATAAAATATTTCAAAAAATTATTACATTTATCCCATCAACAGAATGATCCCTTCTTGTTTCAAGAAAATAATGAAAGAAGTTTGTATCATGGTACAATCATCAAAGTCTTTTCATTCTTAATGTTTCGAAAACAAAAAATTTAGATTATAAAAACGACATAAATTGTAGTACTTCTAATAATGTATCAAAAAGTTGTCATGTTAAAGAAAATAATTGATTGCCGCTCTAACTAATATAATCATATAAAGTGGAATAAATCAAATTTAAATTTTGTCTCAATATCTTAATAATTATAGAGGTGGTTATTGATGGTGACTACCGACCAGCAACAATGGTTGTGTCAAGGAAGTTGTTGATGGTGTAGGTTGGTGAAAGAATCTAAGCATCAACCTAAAATCTTAAGATTATGAGCGGACTAGCCAATGACCATTTAAATCCCTTTGAAAATCTTTACAAAATCACTTAGGGACAAGTGTAGTTAATACCTCTCGCATATATGTGTAAGTTGTAACTCGTTTCTTAAATTTACATGTGGACTATTTATTTTAAGACTATCTGTTAAGAATTAATAAGTGATTATGTAAGAACACTCAATAGGTTAAAAATTGACTTATATAGATGCGAAACATCGAGGCCTTAGTAGGATACCACAAGAATATGACTCCGAAATAAACTTATGTTCTAAGTGAAAAGAAATATTCTTGTCGTCTATTATAGAGGGTATCAAAATAGTCGAAGTACAAGAAATTTAGTACTGGAATAAAATAGAGATGGATCCAAGTTATAATTTTGTTTTCTTCTTGAAAACAAATAGACACAATATAAATTGAAAATGTAACTTATTACAATGTGGAATTAAGTAGTCATATCCTTCCACAGCTAGCCTTTGTTTATGAAGCCAAATTACATATCTAGGAATGGTAACAAAGGTTGTCAAATCCCATATAATCTTTGTTCTCCAACTTCTCTATCATATTTGCTATCCCCACACCACCTGCCAATTATCCAACACATGGTTATTTTTAAGGCCAGAAAATAGAAGCAATTGGAAGGATGAAAGTTGATATATACCTAAGCTGATTGCACTGGTAAATATTGTCATGGCCAATATGAATATGATAATAGAGGCTCTTCCAAGCAGAGCAATTACTCTTCTTATGACGTGCTGACCAACTACTGCAGCAATGGTGGCTACAGAAACGAAATATGTAGCTGCATTTTGAAATATAAACTGTCAAGATTAACTTTGTTGTAATGTAGTTAGTTGCGATGTTCTAAGGTCATGAATATAAAGCATTTTGAAGATAATTTATTCATGTTTTGTCTATGTTGCTTACCATATGGGACTGGGAAACGCTTCAAAAGGTAATATTGAACAACTGACATGGAGGATGAAAATGTCATTGAAAAGGTTGATGTTGCACTTGCTACCTGCCACAATATTTGTATCATCACTTTGTCAAACAACAATTTATCCTAAATCATTTAAGGATTTATATATTATCACATCACATAACAATGTGAAACTAACATAGTTCGAGTACTTATTATGGGTAATAGTTATATTACCCGACTGTCAGTGTGTAGAAGTTAAACACGATTGATTTTACATGAACAGAGTTATTATATATGTACAAGAAAGAAGAAATAGAGAAGCAGTACCTGAGGAGGAATTCCAAGTTCTAGAAACAGCGGTCCAAGGATGAAGCCACCTCCGAGACCAAGCAATCCGCCAACAATACCAGCAACTATGCCACAACAACAGTAAAAGAAGAGTAGATGTGGCTTCCAGTTTGTTATTTCCTTTCCTTTTGATGCAATCACCCTTGTCCCCTTATACAGACACACTGCTTCATATAATGAAACCGAAACAGCAACAGGTACCTAATTAACACATATATGAAATCATCACCTTTTTGCTCATTGTTAAAATTTGTTAATACACTTAATTCCAATACTAAAATGGGAATTACCTGCAAGAAGTTTAAAATCCAGTACTCGATGGAGCATGTCACGGTGTAGGTCTGCAAGCAAATAAATAAATAATCATTGGTATAAAAATAGAAAAGCAGCATATGAGTATGAGTTGGAGACTAGAAAGATTATATACTTCTCAATTAGGTAGAAGTTTATCATAAGTAGTTGCTTACCTTGACAACTTGAATAGCAAGGAAAGCCACCCAAACAAACATTAAAAGTCCCAATTCTTTCCAGTAAACATTGCGAAGCATGGGAACCTAATCAGGTGAGAAATGGATAGTTCATTAAATAGAGAAGTAGTTAAGGAAGATGGGATTAAATTTAGTCATCAAGATATCAACAGAGCATGTACTTACAGTGTCATCTACACTAGGTAATGGACCAGTAGGAAGTAGCTTGTATTCCCCTTCAGACTCTGCATATTCATTTCAACACATGATTTACTTCCTGTCTGATCTCTAATTATGTTTCTACTACTTATTTGTTTTCATGCAATCGCGCACTCTTGTCTTGTCTTTGCAGATTTAAACAATGTTAAAGACACCAAAATTTTACCTGGCTTGTACTCTGACTCTAACTGCATCTTGGCTGCTTCCTGGGATTATATTGTAGCGCGAGTGAGTATGAAAAGAAACGGTACAAGTTAGGATGATGAAGAAATGTAAAACTCACTTTTTTCATTAATGTTTCCTTCTTCCATGTCTCAATTCCCTTGAACAATGCCTTTGTCGAGGTACCTACAACATATACATGTATAGTTACCCTTTAGAAAAAGATAGAATACTGTGCATGGCAGGAATTCAAGAGAGTTAAATTTCTAACATTTCATGTGACAGGTTAAACTACACTGATAATATAAAAATATTGTCCAGTAATTAAATTAGTTACCAACAAAAAGGATTATAAGGAGGACAGTAACCATCCAATCAGCAAAGATGACATTGAAAGCCACCCCAATGCTAATACCAAGCATGAGCATAGGTTGTAATAGCAAGGCCAAATCATAGTCAATTATAGGCATGTCTAGTGTTGGGTGCCTCAGCCTCATGTTGTAGTACACTGTTGATCCAGCTGCTCCCATTATCATGCCTTTAATAAAATCAATATAGTTTAGTAGTACTGCTTGACAAATATATACTAAGTACATGTTAGTATGAAAAAAAAGTATATGTATATACATACACTTGGAAATAGCTGTTGATGATTTTGGGTCAAAGCCAATAATAAGAGTTAACATTGGAACAAAAATTCCACCGCCGCCAACCCCTCCGACGCTTCCCAAGGCAGCACCAAAAAATCCCACAATGGATCCAACAATTACTCTCCATCCAAACTCCATCTCCTGTATGCTCCCAAAGAAAAACATTATTTACTTCTGGATTATATTACTAGCTCCATCAGTCACAATTTATGTAATGTTATTTGACTGTGAAACAAGTCATGTATATTTGTGTGTGGATAAATCAACACATTAAAGGTAAAATGACAAGTCTAAAATTAAATTATTTTTAAATATCAAAATGTATCATGCCTTTTGGTATATATAAATAAGAAATATTATCATGTAAATTGAGATGGATGAAGTATGTCTCAACACACCCATCACATGTGAACTTGATTCATTTTCATGAATTAAACGAGTGAATTTTTTAATTATTTTTCTGTGGTAGTAAAATTTGAACTTAGGAGGTCTACCTGCTAATTTATCATATCTCATCTAAAAAGCTAGACAGTCACACAATTCGACATGAACTTAAAAGCAAAAAAGAAGTCTTGGATATATAGGTTCAAGTTTTGCATGCTTAGCGCGAGCACAAAAGAAAAATCAGGTTCACACGTGAAGAAACTATCTAAAAATATAACTAATTAATATGCTCTATAATCTTACCGGCCAGACGTGCTCATAAGCGGACTTTCCACTCCACAGAAAATGCATAAGCCTTACTGCAAAGCCTTGTGGTCTCATCTCATTATTCTCTACATAACTAATGTTATAAGTAGCAGCTGGCTCTAATTTGTCGTTCAAAGTAAGCCTTTCTGCATTAATCCCAACATCACTTATTATAAATAATCCCCAGCATAGTATCCATACTGCTTTTAAAAAAAAAGCCTTCATTCTCTTTTTTAACTCTTCATTAGCCATCATAAAAAGTTCAAGTCAAATAGACTTAATTAAGAATTATATATAGAAGTAGCTTCCTCTGTTGCCTTTGAGGTAATAAATTGGCTACTTCTATATATATTCCACTTTGAAGAACCTGGGGGGAATAAATAGAGCAGAGGCAACAAACTTCAAAAATATTGTATGCTTGAATATCCCTTTATTGCCTACGTTTATATATTTATATATATAGGTTGAAAGAGCTATAAAAACGTGTCTCTCTCTCTATGCGTCTGATATGGACATTTTACGTGTTTTGTACTGTTGAACAAAGACATCCTTTTAATTTATGTCCTTTTATATGTCATTTTTGTGCTAAAAGAATTTGGTCGAAAATAGTTACTTCTCACTTTAGAAGACCAAAAAGATATTAGTAGTGTAATTATATCTTTTCCAATTTCGTATATATTTACTGCCCTAAGAATAAGATCATGATATATAACTACTAATTGCTCATTTTTGCTCTGTATTACAAATTAAAATAATATATTTTTACATAGAGTTGAATGTAATTACTTGATTATGCAGATATTCTTTTACAAATTACACCGTCGATATATAAAAACTTAAGCAAATTTTTCCTCCTCTGATGAGGCTTAGTTCAGCTAGCCTCTTTTCTTTAAAACTATCGCAAAACCTTAAAAATGAGCTCATGAGGGGCAGAAAATGGAATCATATTGGAGGACATAGAATTCGAAATTTCTCAACATAAAATTATACTTCCTCTTTCTAATTTATTTGACACTTTACGTTTTTTCGAGAGTCAAACAGTTTAAGTTTGGCCAGGAATTTGCTTATGGAGTCTTTAAGTTCTTTAAAATGAAATTTATATATTTGTAAACTACGTAAAAAGTACTATGAGTGACAATAATTGACAATTCAAAATATTTAAAAGATATATGAAAAATGTACACATGTTGAATCTCGAAATTCGAAAGGTGCCACTGGGACGGAGGAAGTGGTAAATTTTCATACCCTTCATCTCCAAACTCAATAATGTATCAATATGTTGTCAAACATAGAACTAGTGTTTGTCTCTTAATGCTAATTACTTACGTCTACACTAGACAACCATCGAAAGATTTGCTAAGTTTAGTAGTTTTGTCGTGTATATGCAAATTAAAGGGAGAAAAGAAAGAAAGTCCCTCTTCTTTTTTTTCTTTATTTTTTTTGCTTCTACTCCACAAATTATGAATCAAAAAAATTAGAGGGAAGCAGTGTTGTTTGTCCTATTAATGTGAAATTTCCAGGAAACCCTCCAATTCACCGTCTTACGCACGGATATAACCATGCATGCATGTCTGAGCAAGAAATTACACTTGATGTTTATGAAAGGTATGAATATCATGATGATAACACGCACATCTGGTTACTTGATATTTAGGACTACTGACGATGACATTAGGATTTTCACTATTTGTAATTAGTTTTAAGTTTGGAGCTTCATGTCTATTCTCTAGTTGGTTTGAGTTATACATGTATTAGTAATATAGGGATTAGTTACGAGAGAATCTATATATTATTTTATGTAGGAATTAGTTATACAGATTTAGTTAGTGCATATTTTATCCTGCATAAAATATTAATTTTAACTTGTATATGTATTAATTATACTTATTTCTAAAGTTCAAACTAAACACTGAAACACAAATGATATGATTGAGCGATGAAGATGTAACAAATAGAAAATTTTGGTTGAATAATATAAATATAACAGCCTAAACAATTTGTATCTTTCTAGGAAACTTCTGAAGATGTACTTGTACCATCACTGGAAGTACAGAAATCTTTGCTCTCAGCATGGTACCAAATTGTTTAATTTGGATCACATATCAACTATCAGGGCTCCTTTTCGTTCATGCACATTTACGCGCTTCCCAATTTGGGGGAAAAAACATATGAAGTAGGATGTTTCGTTTTCGCATGCAAATACCATTTTTTAGCCCTCTCCCCCATTTTTGCTTCTATTATTGTAGTCTAGCTAAAATTTTATGTATTGGGATCACACATATAATAAAAATACCGTCAAACTATTTTGCTGATCATCTTTTACTTATTATCTTATTTGATTAGATAATTGCTTCTATTGTTTAATATTAATATTGTAACAAAGTGTATAAAATAAAAAAATTACGTTTAAAGACAAATTATGACATTCATATATTAATCTCAGATCTTAGCATTGTGTCTCTCTTTTCAAATTTCGACAGTTCCTGTTTAAGATATGCTTTATATTTGAGATGACCAAAATATAATAATTGTGCTACAGAAAAAGGTAAAGAAGAGGCCACACAGACATGTTAATCGGGGAAAAATATACATGTTCTTATTGAGTTGATATTTACCTTATATAAAACAACACAAAAAAGGAGGCATGCCTTTGAACAAAGTCAGTGCGGTGTCTTTATTCGGAAGTGAACTCCAAGTATTTTGTATTCAACATTTTATGTAAATGAACTGTACATCTTGGCTATCAAAACTCTGACCATCCAAAAATATACATAGCATACAATCCAGCAAGGGAGAGGCATCTCACGCAAAACTCAAAACCTCTAGTTAAAGGATTAGAATGAAATCCATTTTACACACATTTATCACAACTTTGACGCCTGAGAGACATGATATAAAAGTCCCTATATTTTCTATATCATTTAGACGCTGGACGATTTTATTTATTTATTACGATCCATTAGGGTTCATATAGAATTAGGTGTATTTGATGTCCCAGCGGAGCACATTTTCGACCAGAGCACCGCTGTACGCGATAAAATTTTCCAATTCTTCTAAAAATCTTAGAAAAACGGGGTTGTTTTTATGAATAAGAGCCAAGACAAGATCTTCATAGTCGCATGAGTCAATATCGACCATGAAGTTTTGTACGAAAGCCTGACGTCGCGCGGTTGCGGCGAATACTGGAGCGATTCCAATATGTGTGTCGCGCTCCGGATCAGCTGGTTTTCAAGGTGAACCAATTGGGCGGTGTTTTAACCCTGCGACATAGAAGGAATAGGAAAAGACCCTATAGAAATATTTTAAATTTAAAACGAATCAGTCGACCTGGTCTACGAATCTATTCTAATTATCAACGAATTCCGCGAATTTATTATACTACAGAATTCCAGCCCCCTCAAAGAAATTTCACGAACTTATTTTGATAGGAGATAATATCCAAAAACAGATAACGCTAAAAATACCATAACATGAGCGAATAGTCTGTTCAACATACAAGTCCCATAACAAACACATTACCGCACACAGATCCCGAATAAATTCGCATTTAACAAGTTCACATAAGAACTCAAGCAAGTAAATACCAAACAATTCCAAAAGCAGATACAAAATTCAAAACATGGGCCGATGTGCCGCACCATCATCTTTAATGTTTCCATTCCCACACTAGTCAAGCGCAGGTATTCCAACAGAAAATAGCATTTTCACCGAGGTAGGTATCAGTATGCCATGTCTTCCTGCGATTCAAAAATTCAGACAAGTCTAGTGCAGCAATATTATTGAATGAGAAATAAAAATTACCTACATAGCATGTGAATTTTATTGCAACCTTACCACAGCAACACAAGCTGAAGCATACTCTTCAACGTCAGTAGTCATATTCGCGAGAATGTGACCTATCTGAACGCTTGTAATCCCGGTCCCTTTCTTTCGCCTCAGATGCCCCGTGGTCATAGGCGTAATTATCCTCCTCCATTTGATCATAACGATCATGACCACGACTGGCATCTTTATAGCGATCATCACCACCTTGTGCATCTGGATTCTCATAGTCTCCTCGACCTTGGTGGTGATCATAATAGTCATAATGTCCATGATCATCTTCAGGTTCTGTAGGATCATAATTCCTTTCTTTGTCACCATGTCGGTCCCGGTCGTGTTTTGATTCAACATGCTCATAATCATATTCTCTATCACGAGAACGGCCACGACCCTGGTCCACTTCACCTTCATCCCTACCTCTTTCCCTATCCTTCTCACGGTGGCGATCTCGCTCACGGTCACGATCCCGGTCTCTGTCTTTGCCTCTCTCACGGTCACGTGTCCTATCACGTTCGCGGTCTCGGTCACGACCGCGATCTTTTTCTCTTTCTCTGGTTTTCTCGCGTTCCCTATGATGTTTGTCATCTCTTTCACGTTCCCTTGGCCTGTCATGAGAACGCTCACGAGATTTCTCTCTATCCTTATCACGCACCCTTTCACGGGACTTCTCCCGATCCCTGCTAATATGGGAATTCATAATAGTATTAAACTTGAAACACATTATAGCATAAACTCACATTTAAACTAAACAGAGTAGTGGATTGGACAACTCATCCTTGGAGAAGTAGAAATTTGTCTGGAAGTCAAAATGCCAGAAAAGAACTCAAACCAAGCATGGCTATAAATGCATAGGTTGTTACCTGTCCCTGTCATCTCGTGCTCTTGGCTCCTCAGAGCGAGATGCTGCCCTTCCAGGCTGAACCACCTCTCTGAAAAATTAAATGAGTATAGAGTCGACAATAATTAAAATTCCATGTAAGAATTTAAGCTTTTCACTTGACAATCATACCACACAGGGGCACCTAAACAAGAAAAACTACATTTGAGAACATTTTATGAGTAATTATCAAACTGAATGCCAAACAATAATAAAATCAACTTGTAGACAAGATGTCATACATAGATGCTCAGAGAAGCAAGTCATTTTAAGGAAAAAAATAACACAAACTGAAGAATCTATATATCCCAAAAGACAAGTTGAAATTCAGAAAAGCAGTTTATGTGAACTACACGCAAACATGTCTTGAGTAAATTAGCATTTTACGCAATATGCAAAATAAAATCAACTCAAACAGAGAAGAGGAGACATTGCCGTTGCAACTTTTACTCCATAGACACCACGGCAACCATTATTTTTTTGATGACAAGGGAAACCCACAGCCGCTAACACCACAGCAACCATTATTGCACTAATGAAGAGCTGAGATCAATGTCCTTTTTAGCACTATGCATATGCACATATGACTTAACACTCTAAAAGTTCGTGCAATACCTATTAGCATCTTCATTTCCAACTCTTGTTGTTCCAAGTCCACCGCCAAGTCTGCGGGGACGCCAATTGGGGACTGTTCTACCACGTTCAACATCAACCAGCACTCTTCTATTATCAATCTTCTTTCCATCAGCTTGTTTATATGCAGCTGAATTATATCCAAAAGAATTAGAGATGAAAGTGAGACAGCAAAAGACAGAAGAACAGGGAGTTTAGAGAAACCTTTCATATCCCGTGTATGCACATACTCAATGAAAGCATAACCCCTGGGTTTATTGTTTGTCTTATCCATAACCAAGCGAACCTGAAACTCGAACAATTTATGAAATTAACACTACCAATAAGATTATAATCATGTTTGATGCAGTGGTCAAAAAGTTATGTTTTTATCTACTCAGCGCGATTAGGTACAGTAAGGTCCTAATGGCACGGCAGGCACTATGCCTAATTAGCCGTGCTCACCTTTGAATCAAAGAGCTCCCAGGCGAGATGCATCACCATCACTGCTAGAGTTGCACAAGAACTGTGGCCTTATGTTTGCAATACATTCTAACTCCCCTTACCAGGGAACATTTTAAAATAAAAAAATTATTATAGAAGTATAGTCAAATACCAGGTGTCTCCTGAAATGCTTGAAACTTTTTTGATAGCCTTTGAATCCAAAAGTAAAATCTTAGCAGCATAGATGGGATGAAAGAAGAATAAAGAAGAGAACAAGGTCTATACTCCCAACAGTTTTTTACCCAGTAAAGGCAAGTATCAATCTCCGTTGTTGCTTGGAATAAGAGGCCAAAGATATATTGCATCATTGATCTGCTCATCTAAGTGTTCAGCTTTGTTTCATGTAATGTAGCTCGGACTTGGAAATTGAATGGTTACGTTTGGCAACTCAAAAACAAAAAGCTACCAGAAAATTAAGTTTTACCCTTAACAGGAAAATACCTAGGAGTTGAACATCTTTACCTTTGTGGTTCTAGAAACTAATGGAATACCAGAATGAATTGCACTTGAAACTAATGATACCCAAACCAGGATAAGAGGATAAAGACGTTGAACTGATACTCAATAATTGGAGCCACTGTTACCTGAGGAAGGGCATACTGGCAATCTGACCTTTATTTTACAAAGTAAAGAAATGCTAGTAACTTCACAAGGAATTTTCACCCATTCAGAGTGCAGTATGCACCTCGAACGCCAGGGAAGAGTGCTAGCAGCTCAAACAACAATCCATTTCTTAACTACAGCCTGAAGTGATGCACCCGAAGGTACAATTTAAAAAAAAAAAAGTTCTCCAGATAAAATGTGATTTTGAAAATTTATAGCATAAACCATTTCTTCTTTTTCTTTTTTACTATCTGAGAGCACACTTAGGAAGTCGAGAGCTAATCAGTTTATTATTTAACAGACAACTGCTGAATTCAGTAACTTCTTATCAAAATACTGAAGTGCAATCCATGCTATAAGTTTATACACATAAAGAATGCATCGCATGTGCCTTCAGCGGAAGTTTGAAACTTAAGTAGAGGGTAATGTGTGGTACTTCTTTTAGATACTCCACCCTCATTTTGAAGGACTCAAGTATAAAGACAACATTTCAAAAAGTGTATCGACCCCACAGTTCTTTAAATTTAGCTGATCAAAATCTGTTTTGAGATAAGATGCTAATTTTTTTTATGAAGTACATAAAGAGAAGCAGCTAAAATTGTAAGATATTCAGTGCTTTCAGAAAATAATAATTTGTGGAAATTTAATTTTTTTGTTTTTGATGACAAGGGAAAATAATTTGTGGAAATTTAATTTGAGAAACAGCTGGATAGTAGGAGAAAGTACCATGCCACCATAAAAGTACACATCTTACCAACCAAAAGCCAGTAACCTGAGCCCCACAAAGGGATGCTCTATAATACCTACCCGCTTGATTGGACCAAAAGCCTCAAATTCGCGTTTGACTCTGCTTTCTGTTGTCTCATAATTCTGACAAGACGTTAAAGACGGTCAACAAAATTAAGAAGATATTCCATTGTAAAAAAAAACAAAAATTAAGAAGTTATTCACTAGTAACAGCAAAAAATGATCTAAAAAGATCTTCACTCACAAGTCTTGCAACAAAGAGTGTCTTGTATGGATCTCCAGTAACATTTGGGTCGCTGCTAGGATCATCTGTTCAGCAGAAAAAGAAACAAAAATTCATTCCATTTTTTACCATAAAATATGGCTCTCAAATATTCAGAAAATAAAAAACTCAGGCATTTAATACATTTCTCAAGCTCCTCAGCAGCTTTTTTAGCACCCTCCTCCAGCCGTATCTTGTGGATCCTAGCTCTTCGTTCAGTCTACATGTAATAACAAAAGCAATCTATGAGCACAAAGAAAAATATACACATATTCACCATAGTATGTATTTGCACATCTTATGTTACATCTTATTATACTTTTCTGGAATAAAGTACCTCTTCAGAACCGGTTCAGATACCACAGGATGTAACTGTCTCAATCCCAAATTAGTTGGATTAGATAACCCACATCTCAAGTTTGGATAGAAATAGTAAATACAATCCACTCCTCTAACTACATGCACTACCAATTTACAACAGTTTCAGCTCTATTGACTTGGGGAGACAACAGTATTTTCCAGATAAGATGAGAGCCAATGGTTGCAACAGCTCTACAACTTGGGGAGATAATAAGAGCGCCTTACCATTACACAGGAAATCTTGGCATTATTCAGTACAAGACATACAACATAAAACACATAACTAAAAGTACCCCGAAGGAAAAAGATAAAGAACAAGACATGATATTAACACTAATTCCAACTACAACACAATGTTTTTAGTGTCATTTGTTGGACATTCAAGATTCATCATTTCGAAATAGAAAAAAATCAGCAGAACATTATATGGAAGAGCACACATAAATAATCAAGCAAACATCATATTGATGAATTTAAAATATCACTGTTAAGAGAACATGAATAATTGCTTATTGCTAATTGGTTTTGAAGCAGTTAAAAAAGGCAAGAAGAAGAAGAATGAATATATACAACCCTCAATTAAACATATGGACCTACCCAAAGAGATCAGAAAAGGAATTGCAGAATATAAGATAATCTTACCGGGGTTTCAACCTCAGGGATCGGTGGAGCATATTCTGGATCACCAGGTTCAGCGAAGTTACTAACAAATAGTGCCATCCCTAAAAATCAAATGAGAATATATCTAAGAATTATACAAGATAACTGATGGAACAAGAAATGACTCAATCCATAAAGAATGTTAACCAGTATATGAAGGGCATTTTCTCTTCTCAGGGGGTGGTTTGTACTCCAAAGGTGGTCGGGGCTCAAACAGCTTCAGAAGATTAGCAGTCAACCCAGTTGGATGACTTTGACCAATCTGCATATATTACATATATTAACAAAGAAAATACACAAATTTGCAACACCGGTGAAGAACAAAGAAAAGGATTGCCAATACTGCAACAGCCTAACAACATAGTTCTATTGTTATTCTAAGCCAACTATCTAGTCACACAGTATATTAAGCTGTCATAAAAGCACAACAAATATGCATCTTAGACAATTTCTAGTCTCATTTCACAAAAACAAAAATAAAAAACCTATAGTTGGAATTGGACCAGTTGTAAAAATATCACGAAACAAGAATTAAACCACAACACCTTACTCGCTACTCTTTATTGACAAATCACCAAGACATCAAAGAAACCAACAACAACGTTCTAAATCCCCAAACTACTTGGGGTTGACATATGTATCCACATCAATTCCACTCCATCTAGGTCTGTTTTCCCCCAGTATTATACAATTAATCTTTTGGTAAAGATTAGAGGTACCTAAGCCTATGAATTAATCAACATTGAGAATCCCTAACCAAACTGAGAGAGGGACTTAATGTGAGTTTACCAACAACAACTGACTAGACCATAATCCCAACTAGTTGATATAGTCTATATCGATACTTCACTTCTACTCTGTTTTTTCCTTTGTTAAATCCACACAAGAACGCAATAAATCACAAATTGAAGCAACATGGCACAAAATCATCTCAATTTCTAACCTAATACTCATCAAGAAAGAACCTAAGGAAAACCTAAACAATCAAACAACATTACCACACACACAAAAAAAGCCCTAGTTTAACAATCTAAACCAGTAAACAACAAATACAACAGATCGGGAGTTATAACTTACCAGCTTGAGTTGCATGACATTAGCGCGATTCTGGGCCTTTGCACGGGCCTGAACGTTAGGGTTGTTCCGCATGAAGGCATCGTTGAAGTCTCCCATTGAAGCCGACTAGGGTTTTTGGTAGATGCGAATCGCCGCCGCAAGAAGTGAAGTTACGTAAATCGGACGAATGGAGAGAGGGAGAAGATAGACGAGAGCGGCACGAAAACCAAAATAAAAACAAGGGTTTATTCGGAGAAGAGAAACGGCTTATATAAACTCGACCATCGACTCCATCACTCGCTACTTCATTTATACGAAATTTTAGAAATAATTTTTCTCATATCAAAATGTCCTTTAATTTTTAGAGTGTTTGGCAATTAAAGAATAACTTAAAACAAGTCAAAAATAATTTAAAATAAGTCAAAAGTAGGCATCATACTTATTTTTTTGAAACTTATAAATCATTCTATTTTGACCAAATATATTACTTTTTTACTCTTAATTCTTTTATAATGTTAACAACTTTAAGGGTATTTTAGACATTTTGAAAAAAAAATTGACTTTCAACACTTTTTTGCCAAACACATAACTACTTATTTTTAAAATGACTTTAAAGTAATTTTTTAAAAGTTACTTATTTTAAGTCAATCCAAACGGGCTCTAAATATGTCATATGAAAAATTATTGAAAGAATTGTCAAAAAAATAAAAATAAATTTTCATTCTAAAATAAACTAGAAAGAAAAAACAAACAAATAAATTATAATGAATGAAACAATAACTATGAACAATGGATAAATACAAACTTTTCGTTTTATTTTATATGTCTTGAATACAAAGTTTTATGAAGTTAGTGAGACTTTTGAATTTTAAGGATATAATGTAAGATGTTAAAGAAAAAATTAAATATAAAAAGTGAGTTTTTAAATAAAATAAATCAACTAAAAAAGAAAGACATATAAATTGAATGTAATTAATATTTTTTCTAGTCCATATTAAGTAAATTATGTTTGAATGAATGCAATTTTAATTCTTGGCAAAAGTTCTAGCAAGAAACTTTTGTTGTTAACCCTTCAATTCAATATATTTTGATAGTTCTATTTATTTTAAAGGAAGATTGTGACGAACTAAGAGAGTAGGTGAAAGCCAGCTTGCTTAAACAACTTATAATAGTCAGTCTGATCAATTGAAAGGAGTCTATACACAATTACAAGCTTATTAAGCAAGCGGGCTTTCCAATCTTCCTTAAAAACTAATAAATATCAAAATACATAAAATTGAAGGTTTAACTACAAAAGCTTCTTATTTCCTACTCTTTTTATTTTATTTCCTTTCTCTCCACTTAAGAACTATTTATATAGTTAAATATACCTCACAGTGAGCGTGCAATACACATTTTTGTTGTCCAAAAGACCTCACGTAGGGCATGTGTTAGGGGATCCTAGTGCGTTGTATTTATCGTAAAAAAAAATAAAAACTCACGAGGAAAGTGCAATAGGGCCTTAACACGTTATTTTACAATGTTAATCAACGCTTTTGAAATTCAAGTTTTGACTACTTTTTCCCTCCCAACCGCTCTCACCTAGCATCAAACTTATGTTACTATGTTTCAATATGACTTTTTAAAATCAAATTTTAACAGATAATTTAATCGTGAATTTGACTTATTGACTTATTGACATTGAGTTATTAAATTAACAATTGATAATAAAACGGATTAAAATTTATAATTAATAATTAATTGATACGAGAACGAATTACTCAATTTTCTTATCGGATAAATCATCAATCCATTAAGAATTATCATATTTATAAAAAAAATTCCTAGCATATATTTATACTTTCCCCGCTACTTCTAATTTTATTCTTGTTAATGTAGCATAAAGATTTGATTTGTTCCTCGTAGGGATAGATCTCATGATATATTCAATGAAACAAAGAGACATAAGTTAGCTAAAGCAATGATAAGTATTTTCTTGTTGTGATTTTAATTGAAGAAAAAGAATAATATAATAGTAGTACTTAAGATGTAAGTTGATGCTATAATTTAATTGATACATTGCTTGATAACCATTCGATACCAAACCAATCAATATTTTATTGGTTAGCTAGCAGATTAATACATTTAAAAATCGATATCCAATAAATCTAATCGTTGTTTAATTTAATTTAATTTTATCTTTTGTCCATTTCTTAAATACTACTCCCTATGTTCCAATTTTTGAATTTCAAGATTCAAACAAGTCTGTCTTTGACCGTAAAATTTTCATATAACTTTTAAATATTTTGAATTGTTAATTACTATGACTTATAGTATTTTTTACGCAATTTACAAATATATAAATTTCATTTTTAAAAAATTAAAAATTTCATGAGCAAATTTCAGTTAAACTTAAATTGTTTGACTCTCAAAACATGAAAAGTGCCACATAAATTGAGATAGCAAAAGTATCAAACAAGGGTATAAGAATTAAAAAAGAAGAAGAAGAAGAAGGGAGTGAATATATATATATTTTTTTTCTGAAGGGAACCAAACAAAGTATCCAATGTGTGATTAATATATGGAGAAAAGTGAAGTTCACACCACATTATGGGTCGTTTGATTACTGGAATTAAGATTAAATTTCGGTATAAAATTTAAGATTGTAATTACCTTAGTATTTGATTGTTGATATTAAGCTATATCTGCATAAATGTTACATGCAAATCTTGATATTGCCTATTTTATATTATAATCCTAGATAATCTTATTTCCAACCAAACAACCCCATAGATGTTTGCAAATGGGTGAGAATGAGATCTTCCGCACTGACAAAATTTGTTCATTCGATGTTCACACCAAATCAATAGAAGAATGACATGTATTTACACATAATATTTAACGCTGAACTATAACTAATTAACATAGATTTTTATCTCATTAGATCACCAAACTAAAATAAATTTACATAATTTAATATAAACACAAAATACAACCAAATATTTACTCTTAATCATACTTAGTAGACAGGCTTTTGGCAGAATAAAAGCATTTGAAAACCATAAGAAGAAATTATAAAATCAAATACTATATATAGTACAAATGTACAGAATATTGAGACAAAAATGATACTGTGCTATATATAATGTAAATGTATATATATAAGCATATTTTGATGCTATGACTTTGATTTTGTATACTTAATTGACAAAAATCACGAAAGAGTAAGATCCATTAATTGGATCAGTTCTAGGGAAGAAGTCAAAATGTTCTTTATGTCGGAAGACATCAAGCTTCAAGTCTTCAGCTAAGTTAGCTATTCATCCTCTACCTCCTTGATGATGATCAAGCTCACTGGAATCACCACTCGAGGAGGAAGGGTTGAGTCCATAGTCACTTGTCGCTCCATATTCACTGCTATCGTATTCTTGGTTTGATATCATTTTCCTAAACTTGATCATGTCAGCATTGTATGCACCAGTATCGTAGGTATCAGTCTTTGTACCATCACTCATGTCTTCCAAAGATGAATCGCCATCCAAAGCTCGCATAATCTGTTCATTAGAATGTGCATCACTAATTGTCTCCAGAACGTAGAAGAGAAAAGGAACATATCCAATGAGTCTAATTGCAATGGTATAAGATACAAGTTCAAAGTAATAGATTATATGAAAGGTAAACCACAAAACCATGTACTAACCAGACTTAATATAGGAGGGTCTCTAGTTTGATAGCTCTAATCTAGAAGATGACATACCTGAGTCATCTTTGGACGTCTTTTAGCAGAATGACGAGTGCTAGCAGCAGCACAGACTACTAGCCGATGCAGCTCCTTTGGAACACTGTTTCCTACAAGAGGAGCACCTACCAATTCGTCATATTTTCCCTCTTCCAAGGCTGTTTTAAGAAGGGGCCTAGCCTGTTCATATATTCATACATTAGGTTAATAAGGGTATGTATATACAAAGATTAGAGTCTAAATACACGTTCAAAATCTAGGTATTGTTGATGCAATGAATGAGAGATGAAAACTTGAGATCAAGAGCGAACCCAGTCTACTAAACTGTCCTCCATAATATTGCTAGGATCAATGGGTCGCTTCCCAGTTATGAGTTCCAAAAGCACAACCCCAAATGAAAACACATCTGATCTGTCTGTTAGCTTGCCACTCGATGCATATTCAGGAGCCATGTACCTGCAGTATATGACAAGGTAATTTTCCTACATAGTAATCCTCTAATGATGTTCCCAATTTGCAAATATTTTGAAGGATAAGATGGTTTTTTCATTACTGATGCCTAATTTCTTCCAGAATCAAGCACCGGCATTTATTACTTTAACCAAGAGGTCAAAAAAAAGTTTAAATGACTTCTAAAACATTTTTCACTGTGGCTATCTCTTTCCTAAGCAAGCTACTATGACTAAGCATATGAAAAGTTCTCTGAAAATAAGAGACCTTTAGAACCCCAAAATTAAAACATCAAACTGATTTTCAGGGCATTCGAAATCTTGCTCAGAATTATCAAATTTCTAGGCTTTTAGATTGATAACATGGTATATGATTAGATTTCGACCAATTAAGATCTTTCGGTAAGTCTGGAAACATTTAAAGATAATAGATTATATGTCACCTCTAAAGATAAGCACTAACCTTCACCTAGTATTTCTTTTACCTCTCAAAAAGTAGAAAAATGCTAGGCTCGACTCACCCGAAAGTTCCCATAACACGGGTGGAGACATGAGTAAGGTTGTCAGAAGAAAGCTTAGCCAATCCAAAATCTGCCACCTGAGAAACCAGAAACACTCTTGTAATTCCCAAGGTTTTATCATGATTATTAAGCAACGCTTCTAATAAAAGTGGAGATTTACGCTAAAAACCAACCTCCCAAGTTTCCTGACATATGCAAAATACATAAAATCAAATACACGAGACAATAATGACTAGGAACAATTTTACCTTAGCTTCAAAGTTGTCCTCAAGTAGAATGTTTGCAGCCTTTATATCACGGTGGATAATTTTAGGATGGCCTGTGTATAGAAACAAGGGTTGAGAAAGAGAAACAAAGAGAAAAAGAAAAGGGGAGCATTGCGAATAGAAAATTTTGTATACAATCTTCATGGAGGTAAGCTAATCCTTTGGCTGATCCCAACGCAATTTTAAGCCTTGTTCCCCAATCCATAACACGATGTCCCTTCCCTGCAAACAAATTTAATGTAATAATTCTTTATACTAGCTAGTGTATATAAACTCTTAAGGACGTCTTTCAATTATGTATCATAAAAGGGAGTATTCATAGACAGGGGAAGTACCATGAAGATGGAATTCTAAGGCTTTGTTGGGAACATACTCATAGACCAACATTCGCTGGCTATTAGCAATGCAATATCCAACAAGAGAAACAAGGTGGCGATGATGAACTCTGCTAATGATATCAACCTCTGCCTGAAATTCCCGTTCACCTTGTCCACTGCCCGACTTCAAACTCTTGACAGCTACCACCGTTCCATCAACCAAAACACCTTTATGTACATACCCAAAACCACCTTGGCCTAACAAATTGGCCTTAGAAAATCCAGAAGTTGCTCTAGCTAGCTCCTCATAAGTGAACTGACTCTTAGAGAACCCACCAAGACTCGGAGATGGCACAAGAGCTTGGCCACTGACTGCAAAGGTGCTATCGCTACTTGTATAAACTGTGGTAGGAACCTTAACAATGTGTTCCATGGGCTTAGGACCTTTGTAGTATGGATCAGTACTACCTGCACCTAAAAATAAAAATATACACTGTTACTAGGATGGTGAAACCTCCTACAGTTTTTGAGTTTCTCATTAAAACAACAAATGTATACTTGAATAATTATGACAGAAATTGGATATGCATATAAGTTAAACTCTTACTTATACAACAGAGTACTAATTATGCTTTTAAGAGACTCGATAGTTCAGGTTTTTATCAATTTACAATATCAGGATATGTAACTTATACTCGAAATGAAATAAAGACATATAGGTTACAATTTTACGAACCTTTAGGTGGACGTCTAGGAGGACCAGGAGGAGGATTGGTATAGTAGTGTCCTTTCTTCTTCCTTCTCCAGTAAATTAAGCAAACAATGATAGTGGCAAAAACCATCAATCCTGCCACTGCTATTCCAGCAACTATAAACATGTCAGATGAACTTGAATTAGATGAAGGCGGGCCATTGTTGTTTCCTGAAGAACCAGCTGCTGATTTGCCTGAATGTTGCGCACCGCCTGGTTTTTCAAAAGGTGCTGATTTTTCTGAAGGTGGAGGAGGAGATAATTTTCCAGCAGATAATGAAGGTGTTCCTGAGGAAACTGGGGGTGGGGGGTAAAATGTGGATGAGGTAGGAGGAGACGCCTCATCAGGAGCATTGGGTGATGTGCTAGTGTATTCTGACGGAGGTGGTGGTGGTTCAGAAGCTGAGGGTGGTGGTGATGACGGAGGAGAAGATTCCTTATCGGGTGGAGGAGATTGTGGGGGTGGGGAGGTAGGCGGAACTGGTGGTGGAGATTGTGGCAGAGATGGAGGAGGATTAGAAGAAGAGGAGGAAGTAGTCTCATTTTTGTCGGACGAAGCAGTACCAGGAGGTGATTGCATATTTCAACAAAGGTGAAATTTCCGGCAGCCCGGAAATTCAACCTCTCCCGTTAACTGCTCGTCTCAACAAATCTTCGATGCTCCTATATTTCCATCAAAAACGAAAAAAAAAAATATGTTACCTTTACATCGTTAAACAACAAAATTGAAGATCCTATACAGTATCACAATATAACAAAAGTGTTAACAATTTGGACATGAAGCGAAGAAATTTACCTGAGAGAACAAAGGGTTCTCAAAAGGGAGAAAGAAAAATCTTAGCATTGTGGTGTTCAAAGAAAGCCTATCCCTCCCTTCTCTCACCCCCAAACTGTTTGCCTCCTACAAAGAAGGACCCTTCTCTCTCTCCCCAATTTATTTTATTTTGCTTTTTAAGAGCAAAGGATTAAAATAGTCCTTTACCTTTGAGGTAAGAGTCAAAATAATCCTTATTTTTTAACATGGAGCACTATTAGTCCTCCATGTTTCAAGAATTGGTGCACTTTTGGTATTCTCTCAAACATCTGTTCAATTTTTAACGGTGATTTTTGTGCACCCAAAACAACAGCGGAAAAATATAAAAACTGAACAAAAAGGCACTAAAACTACACCAGAAAAACCTCAAAACAGTGTCGAAATTCAGACAAAACAGCAGCACCATTTCGCTGCACTAAAACTACACCAAAAAAGTAGTAGAAAAGCATCAAAACAACACCAAGTTGCATCAGGAATTAGGAATGGGGAAGATCTGCAGGTTAACAATGGCGGAAACAGTGTTATGGTATATAACATATGAGGCTTTTTCATGTGGGCACAAAAATCATCGTTAGAAATTGGACGGATGTTTGAGAGAATACCAAAAGTGCACCAATTCTTGAAACATGGAGGACTATTAGTGCTCCATGTTAAAAGACAGGGATTACTTTGACTCTTAACTCAAAGATAAAGGACTATTTTGATCCTTTTCTCGCTTTTTAACACCACTTATAGGATGGGAAAAACACTAGTCTGTTAACAAGAATATTGTGTGGAATTAGTCGAGATGCCCGATTTTTTAGTCAACTACAGAGCCTTGCAATATTAGTACATACTCTAATTAAGTAGGACTATCCTGAACTTGAGTTCATAAGTGTACTATCCTGATTCATAAATCTTTCGTAACATGTCAATATTTCATAATAATTATTCAATTCAAGACTTGATTTCGAAGAAATGGAAGGAATGATTTACTTTATTTTATTTGCTTTATGAAGATTCGAGGCAGTACGTAATTGTGGGAGCAAGCAAGAGAAGACAATCAACTCATCTTCTAGCAGACCTGATATGACATAGGAGGAAGTTGATGCCAATTGAGAATATGTAATAGTTCCGAAGTGTAAGTAGTCGTAACATTTATCGTCAAAAGAGAATCTGACTATTCAATTCCAACATTTTGCACTTGTTTATGTAACAATGGAAAGAACCAAAACTAAAAACTAGCAGCAAGAAAGTAAAATGTATGAAGGACAAAAACAAATCATACTACTTGTCCAAATGAAACAATCATCCAGGGCACTACTTCTAATTCGGCAGATCCTTGTACCATAATGAGGCTGTTTATGTAGGGTAAAGAACCTCTTATGAGTATCCACTCGTCCTGGATTCCACAGTGTCTCAACCTTCTGCTCCCTTAGGTGATAAAAGTATATCGTTGTGTCCATGTGGATCACCACAGTATCACTGTCAGTACAGGGTACTACTTCTTATTCTCCAGAATTGTGTACCATAACGAGGCTGTTTATGTAGGGTAAGAACCTCTTATTAGTATCCACTCGCCCCGGACTCTGCAGTGTCTCAACCTTCTGCTCCCTAATGTGATAAAAGTATATCGTTGTGTCCGTGTGGATGACCACAGTATCACTGTCAGTACAGGGTAGTACCTCACAACATTCCTCCTTGGGTATTCCAAGCACTTGAGTTCGAGGCTTCTTGCTTCCAAGATTTACACTGACACTGTGCTTCAGGCCCATGTCCACACCTCCATAGATGTCTATTACGAAAACACTTCCACTGTCATTATAAGCAGTAACATAACGCACCTCATCTCCTATCTGCGTTAAGGCACCACGTTGTTCAGATTGAATAATAGGTACATGTAGAACTGCTGGAATCTCATTTTTCACATCGAACGCTAGCACTTCATTCGATGATGTATTCCTCCAGTAAGCCACCCCCTTTATATAAGATCCTCCTCCTGCAAGACTTGTATTTTCCAGCTCTAGACAGTCTGAAGGAGAGCACCTCCATGAATCTGATTCAGAACAGTAAATCTCAAAGCAGACAACTGGATGATCAAGAACAGGGACTGCAGCGACCACGCGATAAAATGATTCAATATTAAACTGAGGATCAAATGCAAGAGCAACTGCAGGATCAGATCCGTGGTAATATTGAGGAGGAGGAAGCTTTTTCCAGTTTTTGGTTGCAGGATTGCAAACGTAATAACTGTCCTTCCCCTGACAAAGGAGCAACCCGCTGCTAGAACTTAGTACTTTAACGTACTCAGGCAAGAAACCAAGGGAAGGACTCGGGACTCCGTTCGCGGAACGATGCAGAGACAAAAATATAGGAGGATCATCTTTATTTTCCAGTCTTTGATAAAAGTAGCCTGAAAGTTTCTGGAATGTTGAACTTTGATTGTACGCAAGTAATGGACTAGCTATCCACTGATTCCATTCTTTGGACACTGCCTGAAACTTCATCAGTGATTTAGCGGGGAGGAAAGGCAGTACATGTCTCTTCGCTACATCTTTAATTGTCATGTCCACTTTCATTATGATGTCTACAGGAAACTTAGAACCACTGTTCCCTTCCTCCCCCTTATAAGCAGCAGTACTCAAGTCAAACTCTGCTAACTGCAATCCAAACCGAAAGACTTGTTAAAAGAGGTACGGTAATCAGAAGCAAGAGCGATATACTAACTATGATGCAATCTGTTACTAGTTAGGATGATCTATATTTGTATCCACTACTCTTTTTACGCTGGGCATGTTGTTCACTCAGAAAGACTCATTTAAAAAGTAAACATTCATTAATATCGAAAAAAAATAAATGGGAAGAGGAACAATAGAAGAATTAGGACTAGAAAGCAAGATCTTATGAAGTAGCTTCCCAGCAAAACAGGGAAGCAGAGATTGCCCATGACATTGTGAAAATAAAAGGATGGTATCCTTGGAATGAGATGATAGTGGATTAGTACATTTGGCCCCAACTAGCTTGGAATTGAGGAGTAGTCATTGTTACAATTGTAACTTTAGGTAAGCCGGAATATGGCAGAACTGAGATCCAAGGACATTTATGAGGACTAACTTACACCACTTTAATATGTCTGCCATCTGCCAATTTTGAAAGGGACATCATAGAAATCACCACTTAGAAAGAAAAAACTTGAAAACACAAAGTATACAGTACACACCATGTTCAGTACAATTCTTTAAAGACACAGAAAAAGGACATTAACATTCAACAAGAGACTTCAAGTTCTGTCATTGAGACTTTAAGACCTTAACATCCCGAAACAAGTAAAGAGTGCCATTAACGAGTTCGATCGAAGAGATGATGATAAAAAACTGTTGAACAATTGAAACAAGAAAACAAAAAAAGGGAAGAAAACTATACCGAGTCAATCCCACCACCCTGAGATTTAATAGCAACGTAAAAGTCAGAGGAGTCAGAATAGATGTCGTCCTCCAAAGATTCATCATTCATCATTTCAATCTCAGAACATGCCATTTTTCTGCATAGATATATACAAATTAGAGCCTCTATTACTCAACAAAAAGAAGGAAAGAATATATGAAAATGAGAAAATCAATAAATTGATCTCTGTATCACCTATTAACTGAGCCCTTGATAACTTGGGTTTCAAGAAATCAAGAAAATTTTACTAAACTGAAAATGAGAAAATCACGAAAAACATTAGTCATGCAGAAATAAGAAAAAAAGAAAATCCCAGATTAAACAGAGTATCTTCTTATCAGAGACCCCAGTAAATGTAGTTACATTTATTTCATCAAGAAAAGCAAGAACATAAAACGATACATTCAAAGAAGTAGAGGAAACAAGAACACATTACCAAAAATTGGAACAAAAGAAATACGAAAATGATCACATCTCTTCATGATAAAATTGATCAACAATTGTAAAACGGAGAAATTCAGTGTTTTTTCTTCTTTCCTTTTTTTGATAAACGGAAAACAACAGCATGCGATAATCAGTACCGGTAATCAAAAGAAGAATTAAGAAGGGGAAGAACTCACAGAGTGCAATGCCCACAGATTCTGGTGAGTAAAGTTGCCGGAAAACCAAGAAAGAAATGGAAAAGAATCTCCGGAAAACCCTAACGACGACGGAGACGAGAAAAAAAACGCGAGGAGACCGGAAAATTCAAAACTGAAGTGAATGAGAGTTATAGTTTCAAGAGGAGCGCATCCTTTGGCTTTAAGGAAAAAAATTCAGGCCGTATATACTTGACATGTCAGGGGTTTACCCCGGTCATTTTAATTAGTGGCTCTGTTCAACAATAATTGTCCGTTATTGTCTTTGAACACTTTTTACAAAACTATAAATAGAAAGAAAATTTTATTATATAATCTTTAAAATATAATAAATACAATATCATGAAAAATATAATAGAGAAATAATTATAATTAATGATAAGCGTAAATTAGAAATTAAGTGTAAAATTACCTATTAATTTCATAAAGTGGACAAGTATTGTTGGACATCCCAAAATAGTATAGTGAACAATTATTGTTGGACTAAGGGAGTAAACAAATAAACTTTACTTATGGCTAAAGTAAAAATAGATGCACATATTTACTTATATATCTATTTTAAAAAATATTTCCTCCGTTCACTTTTACTTGGCACACCCATTAAGAAAAATAATTATTAATGTAAGTGTTTTACCAAACTATCCCTATTAAATGATGTTTAGTATTAAGTCTTGTAAAATGGTTTGGAGAAAGAGTATTTAACGTTGAGGGTAAAACATGGAAAAAAAATAATTGTCTTTTCTTGATATGTCAAAAATGACAAGTAAAAATGAAAATCTATTTTAGGAATAAGTGACAAGTATTCTCTTTATCCAACGATACTTGTTTACTGTTGACTTTGCACACTTCTTAAGAAACTATAAATAGAAATATAATTTTACTATATCACCCTTTGAATATAATAAATATAATATCTTGAAAAATGTAATAGGGAAATGACTATAATTAATGATAAGGGTAAATTAGGAACTAAGTGTAAAATTATACATTAGACAAGTATTATTGGACATCCCCAAATAGTATAGTGGACAATTATTGTTGGATGGAGGGAGGGAGTAAAGGTGAACATAGGGAGTAAGATATACTCCCTCTATTCCAAATTAAGTAATGCACACATATTAAGAAAATCAATCAAGGACAAAATTTGATATATATTTTCCTCTATTACCCTTTTGTTTATTCCTAAGTCATTACTCAAAAAGGTTTGAATTTTGACTATAATAACTACTACTAACAGAAGTTAAGGGGTCTATTTGATTTCCAATGTCAGATTTTCAAGCTTAAATGTGAAATCATAAATACAAATAGTCCTATATTGGAATATAACTTTGTAAATAGTATAGTTTAACTCCTAGAAAATTACAAAACTTCATTAAAAAAAGGTAAACATAAAAAAAAACTCAAATATTTTTCTTGAATTTTGAACAATTCTTTTAAAAAAACATCAATAGACAAGAGGGAGTAAATTGTCACGCCCCAAACTCAAGAGGTGCAACTGGCACCTAACGCCAAAACTTAGGCCTGAGCTGACGTTGCTACACACAGTCAAGAAAACAAATAAGTATATCTCGACTTAAAAATAAGCCCTCGACCGGCAAGGTCCTTGTCAACTGCTCTATAAATAAAATAGCTACCCCCACCAGTTTATATAAATCAAGAAACAACGAGTATAGAAACCTATTTGGACCGTCAAGGTCACCATGGTATTTAGGAAAGCATAAACGCTATTCGGGCCGTCAAAGTCACCATGATCTCTATACATGAACTGAAAACATGTACATAACTAACCAATAGGTCAAACAGCTATCAAACATCAGCCAACTATAAAGCAAGGCCAACATGGCCAATAATGTGGCTCTACAACCCAACACACTAGTCTGCAAGCCTCTATGAATATAACACTTGAACGGGACAGGACCCCGACCTACCCAAAAACTATAAGCATCAAAATAAGCAAACCTCTAGGACTCTAGCAATCCCTGGAAGAAAGGAGTCAACCAATTAGCTGGATAGACAGTTGTGCTACTTGGCAGGTCTATTTGGTCGTCGCTCAAGACCTGCAGGCATGAATGCAGTGGCCCCCGACAAGGGGCATCCGTACAAAATAATGTACCGAGCATGTAAGGTCAACTGAAAGCTGAAACTGAAGTATAAGTACTGAATGAAAAGGGCTGAGGTGAAACACAAGTACACCACCTTATTTTCCTACGATAATATCATATAAACACATTGATTAATACTCCACTAATGATCTGTCAATGCTATTAACACATGGCCTTCATAGCAAAAATCATGTCCATGCGTTGCAAAAATAATTACTATTTAAGAAGATTATAAATTCTAAAAAGTGGGTTATAATTCCCTACTAAAGGTTATTGTAAAAATATTATGTACTTACTGCTACTTTTATTCTAAAATCAATTTAACTAGGTCCGTTATGAATTTGAAAAGGCAAAGATGTGGATAAAAAAAATTTGGTGCTTAAATTCTCACAGTAAGCACTATTAGCAATATAAAGGTGCTTTCGGAAGAACAAATGATATGCATATGATCTACAAGAGCATATTTGATTTGGATTTCGAAGTGAGTAATAGTTCTCCTCTTCTTCTTTTTGGGGATGTAATTTACCTTTCATGTTATAATTTTATGATGTTTTTCACTTTCCTTTATAATTTCCTTTTATATTGCTTGTGTTAATTTCTTCACCGATGAAAAAATTACTAATAGGCTTCTAAACACGTTAGCTTTTTACGTAAAAAAAAAAGGGTCCTGATAATGCCATTTGATTTTCATACCATGATGAAGGTCAATTAATTAGCTTTTTAAAAAAGAAAATTTAATAGTTTTGATTGACATGTATAGTGTTGGGTTTTAATGGTGTGAATAGGAAATGAAGAGTTGTGACTCTCCTAAAGGGTTTTGACTTTACCGAAGGGTTGTGACCTTTACGAAAGGTTGTGTCTTTTCTAAAGGGTTGTGACCGTTTGAAAAGTTGTGACCTTTCATGAAAGGTCGTCTCTTTTCCAAAGAGTTGTAACCTTTCCGATAAGATACAATTAACACCTTTTCATACTATCTTTTGTTGGCTATAAATAGAGAGGTTTTCTCTCATTTTTCAGGAGGAAATTTTTCCTTCTTTTGCATATATTTTCTTACAAAACAAAATAGAGTCTATGTGTGATTCGTTGCTATCTTTTTGAGTTCGTTGAAATTATCGAAGGTTGAGGTACCGCTACTTCTTTAATGGTTAGTCCGTTTTATCTTGGGAGGAATTAATCTACAACCTCGAGTACTTGAGGGGATTAAATTTCTTAAGGACACACAGTGGGTTCTGTGGACTCGGATAGTTTTTTTTTCTTTTTCTTTTCATCTTTTATTATTTTTGGTTTGCTAATCTGGATACAGGAGATAACATATAGCTGATATTAATTAATAAAATTTCTGTATCACTTTGCGAATATATGTAGTTTAAACACGGACGTGGAGTACGAATTTTAAGCATCAAACAATAGTTTTGATGGATATATATAACTGATATTACTTAATCATTGTCTATCATCACTTTGACGGATATATGCAGTTGAACTAAACACACTAAGCAAAAATTTATAGTTACAAATCTCTCTCTCTCTCTCTATATATATAGATACTCATTTGACTCTTAATTATATTTAATATTAACAATTAGAATTCCTCAACACATGTTACAACTATTTAGTTTTTACCACCCTATTTAGTATCATTAATTATTATACATATTATTTTTAATTACTTCAAATATAACATATTATTAGTAGTCAGTACATATCTCACAATTTGAAGGACAATATACAATCAACTTGAAGATTTTAGATTCATTACATGCAGTAATGAGCAAACTATATTCAAATAGATGATTTATATCAGGTAAAGTTTTAAAATTTTCTGTGTTATTTTCTTTAATCGGTGAAATCTTTTGTTGCCAACTTATTGTTTATTTATTTTAATATAATATGATAGAAAGGCGAAAGTTGTCCAGTCCATAACTTTTTTGATCTAGAAAGTCTTCGTATTGGTATTCTTTTTGAGAAATTCAAATATAATTTATTTTTCTCGGTGAATATCGACAAAAGCTTGAAAGATTATGTATTGGTTTTATTTTTTTTTTTCTATTTTTTAATGATTAAGATCGTAAGAATAATGTTACATTTTTCTCATACACTCTCTCTATGATTTCTCTTTATTTTTGTATTTTATATGAATTTCCTACTTCTTTATGTTTATGTAGAATAATAAATATGTCAATTAATTTATTCGTATTCTTTAATAATGTAAAACTTAATGATCTTATTTTCATTACTTTCATAATTTTTTATCATCATAACCCTTAAAATAATTAATAGTCATGTGCATAACATTATTTGATATTCCATATATATTGTAGTACTGTAAATAAATATATAGTAAGGCTTTGTAGAAATGATCACATTTATCTTTTAAGTTGTTATATTTTAGGTGCTTATTATACTCATGCTTTAGTTTGACTTGAAGGATAAGATGAAGGCTATAGAATGATGATCGGCTTGTGAGAGTGAATGTGGACAAGAGCTCGAAAGATTGTGCATTTATTTATATTTTTTCCTCCTATTTTTAATGATTAAGATTGCAAGAATGATATTGCATATTTTTTTGTAAGTTCTTTCTATGATTTCTCTTTGTTTTGTATTTTATATGAATTTTTTATTATCATAAATTTATAATTTTTTTTGGTTCAAAATAATAACTTATCATTTTATTAGAAGTTTACTAACTACTAACCAAACTTTTTTTCTAAAAATTATATTTCTCTGGTAATTTTCTTTATAGTGGTTTCCACAAGCTTTTTTATAATAGCTTTTATTACTCTTAACGTTTAAAACATTAGATATGCTTAGATATAGACATAAAATCATAATTTTTAGTTAATGAAACATTTTTTTATATTTGGGTATTAAAAAAATTACGTATTTAATAAGGTATTTTATAATCGCGCGAAGCGCGGCTTATTCCACTAGTTAATTATGATTATTGAATGCTCGATACTTTCCGGCCGGTCCTTTATTTTTCTGTCTTCATTTCTTGAATGTATTGCTTCTAAGAAATACAACATAGAGGTGGAAACATGTTTATAGACAAAAATGTAAATAAAGGGCAAGAGATGTAAATATTACTTCTAATTATCATTTATTTCATATGATGCCCTACTTGATCTTGGTGCTTTCTCGATTAAGAAGCAGATTATTGGAGAATGTAACTATCACTTATCCCTAATTAAGAAGAAACATAAAATTAAAAGCAAAAATAGTTAACCTTACTGTCAAACTCCAACCGTGAAGACCATTGAACATTGAAGCTTTAACTATTTTTATAGCATATAGGAAGGCAAATTAAAACATATTCGCAAATTTTTATAGCATATAGGAAGGCAAGACGGGTGTCCAGTTATATTGCACCAGTTAAAGACATATATATATATGGGGAAAACTAAGCAAATACCCCATAAAAGCAAAATAATTACAAACATATACCCCTTTACATTCATACTCCACTAAATAATTATACTATATATCCCAACTAATTTCGCTTAGCTGATACTAAATCAGTATCATATACTGTATTGATATCATTAAGGCTGTAATTTTTTTTTGAGAGAATGGGTATTTCTTGAATTACTTTGGAATGGGGTATGAACACGCAATTATTTTGAGTTTTATGGCTCATTTATACAGTTTTCCCTATATATACTAGAGGAAAGAGCTCGTGCCAGCACGGACCCAATAACAACAAGGGGAACTTTCACATATAGCCACTCAAAAATAACTTAATTATGCTCCATAGCTATAGTTTGCTAATTACGATTCATAGCTACATGTTATAAGGAGAAGAGTGGCGAGCGAGACTGGGAGAGAGTGGAGAGAAGTAGCGAGAGAGGGCAGAGAGTGGAGAGATCAGACGAATTATATATGTATATTTGTCAAAATAATTGTATATATGTATATGTATCAATTATTGTATTTGTATATCTACATATAATTTGAATTCATATACAATTGAATCGAGTTAAAACATTTGTATTGTATATCCAATCTCTCTCGCTTTATACAAACACAAATGTATAATTTGTGTTTGTATAAAGCGAGAAAGAGATAGGTAAAAGAGAAGTGGGCAGGGCAAGATCCAATCTCTCTCGCTTTATACAAACACAAATTATACATTTGTGTTTGTATAAAGCGAGAGAGAGAGATAGGAAAAAGAGAAGTGGGCAGGGCAAGATCTAATCTCTCTAGCTTTATACAAACACAAATTATACATTTGTGTTTGTATAAAGCGAGAGAGAGAGATAGGCAAAAGAGAATTGGGCAGGGCAAGATCCAATCTCTCTCGCTTTATACAAACACAAATTATACATTTGTGTTTGTATAAAGTGAGAGAGATAATAACAAAAGAGAATTAGGCAGGGGAAGATTTGTATATGTATAATTATAAGTGTATAGGGCAGAGATATGTATTTGTATTTGTATCTCCCGTTTCTCTCGCTTTATACAAACACAAATTATGCATTTGTGTTTGTATAAAGTGAGAGAATTTGGCAGAAGAGAGGCGAGAGAGAGACAGGGCGGGGAGGCAGAGAGACAGGGCTGGGAGGCACGAGAGAGAGAGGAAGAGAGGAGAGAGGCGAGAGAGAGAATGAAATTATAACTAGAAGTTAGTTTCGAATTGTAATTAATGCAAACTATAGCTATGTTAGCTAATTAACTAGTATATATTTGCTTCACCGCGTAATTTTCCCTAACAATAATCTGCAAGAGGAAAACATTACATTGAATCTTAGAATCAAGCAGCTCATATAATCTCAGAATCAACATTATATTGGTCACCTCCGCAGCAACAATGTGGAAAACCCAGCCTTACATTACTTTGTAGATACCTTGTTAGGCGAAGGTTCCAACAATTAAAGGTTAGAGGCTCTTTCCACAGGCACTTATATTTTGTGGGCAAGAAGTTGGACTAATGACATTTTCATTTGCAAGCATGTTTATTCCAAGCAAGTAATAAAAATGTCATGCCAAACTACAGCTTGAAATAAAAAAAAAAATTATCTGATAACCAAACAATGCCACCTTGCACGTCCTAAGTAGCAATGTAATTGCATCGATAATAAGCCTCTATTTCAATGAGCTACGTAAAGAATAGCCAAATTATTATAATGAAGCATGTTGTAGAAAGGTAAGAAACCAAGTTAGAAACGAAGACATGCGCAAGAAACAATCCTACATGTTCATCATGAAGTAGCTAATATTTATTGTATGGGTAACACGTTCATCTATTTTTTCATAAGCATGAAACAACAAAGAAAGATATTTAAATTGCGAATGGGATATGTTGTTATTGCTATACCCCCATTCCAACTGCCAGAAGCTTAATTGTGCACCAGAGCATCCCAACTAAATGACTTACAACAACCACCACACTATATCCGTTACAATCTAATTATTATATACAAATACAACTTTTGTCAAACAGGCAAATTGTGATAATTAAGGTAGGATAATCAGTAAAACACTTAGTTTTATAATGTTAAATTCACAATGTAACCAGTCAAAGTGCAGCTAACATCAACAATCAGTTGAAGGAACTCTAACAATGAGTACACACATAAGTTTTGCTTTACTCTGTGATGCTAAAAATAGGCCACAAAATACTACTCATATTCATTTTATATTGATCACTATTTTTAACTTCAAATTTGCAATGCACATATCGACACATCTCTTGAACAGGTATACATTTAATCTCCAGTGAACTGTGTTCTAATCCCAAAAGATCTACACATTTTATCTACCTTGTTACAGTGCAGCCATAAATAATGTTGTACTGCCGAGCTAATATCCCTAAATGCTGCTCTATATTACTGCAGTAGTTACTCGTTAACAACGAAATTCTAAAACGAAACAACTGTAATAGTTAATATGTCAGGAGACACACCATAGAAGACCAATAAATTTTGGTTTGTCCAAGAAGGAAAAGATGAAACAGTGGATGTTGAACATCAAGTGGTAGCTGTATCTGCCAAGCTTTGAACAAGGGCTCACTTTCATTTCTAATTAAAAGTTGTGGTTTTACCTTTTTCTTTGAATTTCAATAGTATATTCTTGCTAACATTCATTCAAATTTAAACATTAGATGTATATGCTTAGCATGTTTCCACGATGTAAGTATCTAGACGTACTCAATATATGTATCTGGGATTAAAATATGATAAAAATTAATTAGTCCCTAAAATATTGTGATTTGTCTTCAGTAAGATGGAGTAAATGCCAATTTTGTCTTCATGCATCATCATTGACTTTCATTAGTATGCATCAAATTAAACATCCAATTTTCATCAAAAACACATGTAACTCAAGAAACACCAATTTTTCTTCATATATATATTTACCAAAAAGGAAACCATTGAAAGAGCTACAAATTTTCAGAATAACAACCTCTAACTGTCACGACCCAAGGTACCCCCAAGACGTGACATGGCGTACAAGACCCCGAAAGGCCTCATACAAGCCACTTAGCATACATACATACAAGATCATAGAGATTAAGAGTTCAAAAGATAGACAATATCATATCAAAGCTTTTAAGAAAGAATAGCGGAAGTCTACATCTCATGTCTCAAAGCCAATCTATCAAAAGAATGAGAAATAACATTTGGGATGTTACCCAATACAATGCCAAAATGAAAGGAACGTAAAAGAAATAACAACTAGGCTATGTCCTCGAATGGATGAGGACTCACCAAGTCTTCAACAATCCTTCTACTAAGCTCTAGCCACGAATAGATGGAGAATCGCCAAGCCCTACACTTATAAGAAAATGTAGGCAAGAGTATGCGTTAGTACAAAATGTATCAAGTATGAGGGGAATGCAATAACACATTTAAAACATGCTAAAACGGGACATTTTCATGGCATGCAATAACCAAGCTAAAACATGATAAAGGTTAGAAAACATAAGTCATAAATCATATTCAATACAAGTTAAACATCTTTAAAACACTTGTGAAATTCTTTGAAAAGTAACTTTAGTTCATTGTTGTGGGAAGTAGCCTTAACCGACATATAAGACCATGTGAGCTATCAACATGGAATCCGACATACTTCCTACATCGGAAGGGCAATCCTACTAGCCAAGGTAGGACCCATAACATCTAGCTTACGTGGATCCACTAGCTAATAAAAAGGTCTATTTAAGACATCCTATGGGGGCACATAGGTATGGGACATGGGGAATCGCCACTAGTCCACTCGGTGCTAAGAATATTTCTCACGGAATAGTCCTTGATCATATTATTAATCCATGGAAAGGTACATCAAGGAACACCAATCCAAGCTAAATCATGTGTATAGACGTTTCATATTCCATGGACATAGTCCAAGCTTACGTCATTAGAATAGCTCCTTAAACCTTTGATTCAACGTTAGTTGAGAAAACCTTTCAACAAGTTGTGAATCCTTTACATGTGAGAAAACCTTTCACAATTCATCAACATCTTCAATTAAGCTTCAATCTTAAAGTAATTCATAAATCATCATAATTCTCATAGTTGAACATGCATACTTCATAAAACCCATTTTTGATCATTCGTCATGAATCATAGCTTTTGAAATCATAAAACATGCATGAGTTCACATAAACGTCATAAATTCCATCTTCTTCATAAATCAACCCATCACCAATGCATAGTTATCAAAATTAGGGGAATTCATGTGGGTTCATGAAAATTCATCTTAATACATGTAAATCCACTCAATTCATACTTAGAAAACCATAATTGAAAGTACTTTGAATATAATTGAAAAAACCTTCATCATAGAAGAAAACCTAGCTTTTGATTGAAAAGTCTTTACTTAGAAAATTAGGGTTTATAGCCCAATTCATAGATCAATACATGGGTTCAGCTGAAATTAGTTGAAAAACATATAATTGAGTCAAATTCATCAAAACAAGATCATAAGTACATAATTGAATCCATACAAATAGAACCCATGAAGAATGAAATCAAAACCTTGTTCAATTTTGGGAAATTGAATTGGATAGTTGAAGAAAACCTTGGGGGCTCAATGGGAGAATGAAACCCATTGATGAACTCCCTACATACCTCAATTGAAGCTCTAAACAATGATGAAGAATGGAGACTTGATCTTGAATAACCCTAGCTTGACTTCTTCTTCTTCTTGATTCTAGAGAGAGAAATATTTGAGGTGGAAGAATTTGGGGAAATCTTGTAAATGATTTTGAAAGGGTAGATTTATGGATTGAAAGGCTTTATATAGTGTTAGGAAGGGTTAATAACCGACTTAGTTAAGTGAATAGGCGATTAGGTGAAAAGACCAAACGACCCCTCTTCCCTTGACCTACTGTTGATAAGTCCACCAACGGTTGGTAGGTCAAGTGGTAGGTCACCAAAGTTCCCAAAAATTTTAAAAATTCGCCTTTTCGAATCTGGGGTGTTACACTAACAACATATATGTGGTTAAATAGATATGTTGTTTGAAAATAATATAAAAAGTACTATAAATCAAAGTAAAATAACAACTAAAAGTATTTAAGAATCATATAAGAAATTTCGTTGACATTCCCAAAATTACTTATATCACATAAAATGAAACAGAAGGAGTAACATATATTATTTGAAAATGACATAAAAAAGTACTATAAATTACAATAAATGAACAACTTAAAATATTTTTAACAAAAACACACAAAAAATTATATTAACTCTTCAAATTCCATCCGTGTCACATAAATTGAAACACAGAAGCAAACATATATTGGGCCCGTACTGGCGCATGATGTCAATTTCCCCTTTTTGTACTCTTGCATGTTGCATCCTCTCATTTGGAGTTGCCTGTTTATATGTGGAACTTTGTCAAGCTTTTTGTGAATAAGTCGAGACCTATAATAGATTGCATATCTCAAAACGTTCGCCAACATACAAATATTATTATTGAAAGATGCAACAAGCATACAATGAAACTTAGTAGAATATCACTGAAGTAAGATTTCACATATGCTACATAAGTAGAGTGCAATAGTAGATGCACGAATAAATGGATTTGGCAGCCAAAAATTTGAAGTACAACGGAGAAAATTTATCATATATACAACAAAGAACTTGCAAACTAAAATCAAGTTAGCTATTAATAATTGAGAAACTAAACTGAGTCATGTTTTTACTCTAAGTTGAGGGTCAATTAGAAATAGTTTCTTCCAAAACATGTGTGATTACAATGATATTGCCATACAACCCTATCATAATAATAATAAATCTCCTAACTATCATCTTAGATCCAAATATTCCTGATTAAACAACAAGCACATGTAAAATTAAGGGATTATAAACAAAAAAGTTCTACTCTAGTCTAGAAATAACGATGACATAATAACCATATCGGATGAAGAGGCAACATCAAAGGCAGCGCATGCAATCACCGAAGATGTTAAACGCAAAACATAAAAACGTATTTCTTCATATAAACCAACTGCGAAAGAAAATTTGAATAAAAGGTTGGTTACATGGGTGGCAAAGTCACAACCGTTGGAAAAAGAGGACCGCTGAATTAGGTTTAAAAACCAGCCAATACAGAGAGGCAGATTCATGATTTAGAGTCTATGTATCCAGAGACGGACCCACATGATTTCATAGGGTGCACCGTTAACTTCGAAAAAAATCATATGTATATATGTATATCTATCTTGAGAAACTGACAGAAAGTATGATATAATTAATAGCGCATCCATGAGGAGCATAGGAGTGCTTTTGTGCCGTTGGTACAACCCAGAGGAACCACTCGTGAGACTAGGGTTTGAATCCAGAGCCCTATTTCATTATTTTTATTTTAAGTTTAGCTTAGAGCTCATATTTGAGCCATTAGTGACCAATGGAAAATTACATTATCCGTTATTTATTATTGAATGTTTCGCGCTAACCGCCTAAATTAAGATAATATTGGTGCATCCGGAAGTCTTCAAATCATCGGTTCACCTCTAATGCCAAGTAGACTCATCGATTAAATCAACTTTAGATTCAGATTGAATTATTCGTCTTGAGCCGCTGGCCGGATCGCTGGAGGGATGAGGGTGGTTGGGCGACAGATTGAAGGCTGAAACTTTGGGCAATGGCAGACTTTTGTTGTTGAAAAGTTTGAAAGAAAGAGTGAAAGTTTCAATTTTGAAGAGAAACAGAACGAAGCTTTTCTTTATGTTTAATAAAAACAATCAAAGAGTTAAATTAAATTAGTTAAAAAAAACTATTGATTAATATTTTCTATATAGTAGAAGTGGCTACGAGCAGGAGTTTGTCAACATGCCTGCTTGTAGCCAGGGGCATTTTGGTAATTTCAATATTCTAAAACTTCGCCTCTTATTGCTTGTAGCTGGGGCATTTTGGTAATTTCAATATTTTCTTTTTACTGAGGCCTCTACAAGCACTAGATAAATACTGCACGGGCCCAATCTTTGAAAACATTATCTAATTTAATGTGGCTATTATCTCTATACTAGACACAAGTGCCCGTACTAACAATGGTCCAATATCTATTATTTTTTTATCTTAATTTATGTGATATAGATAGAATTTAGAGAGAATCAATTAAATTTTAATATAATTTTTTAGATATTTTAAGTTGTTAATTATTGTGATTTATAGTACCTTTTATGTAATATTTAAATAATATATGTTACTTCTTTTGTCTCTGGTATGTAGCAGATAGAATTTCAAGAGTCGATCAAATGTTGTTTCTTTTTATATGATTTTTTAAATATTTTAAGTTGTTAATTATTATAAGTATAATAAATTTTATGTAATTTTCAAATAATATATGTTACTCCCTGTGTTTCAATTTATGTAACAGATGTAAAATTTTAAAAGTCAACCAAAATTTAATATATTTTTTAAATATTTAAATTATTAATTATTATAATTTTTAATATTTCATTTTTTTCATAATTATTAAATTCCCAAGGATAAAATAAAAGCTCAATTTACCTTCAACCTTTTTGACCTAACTGCCACAAGTTAGCCACGTGGCCATGAAAGAGAGAGTGAAAAAGCAACTCAAAAGTGCAACTTAGAAATAGGGATAATAAAGGGTAATTTGGTCAAATTAATTAAAAATAATACACTAATTATAACAAATCTCTTTTTAAGCCAATTGCATTATTCCCTTTTAACTGAAATGACGAAGATACCCCTAAATGCCAAAGCAAGCATGCTGACCTGCTGCCTGCTTTGGCACCTCAAACTCCCTCTTATTATATAAGAGAAAATATATCGATAGTTTTATTCATTTGAGAGCACTTAAATCTAAAATTAGCAACAATTACTTACAAATAGTGATGATTTGAAAACTTGCAATTTGTGAATAACAATAAATTCTTAAGAGAGAATACATATAGATTTGCTAATCAGTGATGAACAGTTCCATATCTACATAGTGATTTTAACAAAGAAACACAAAAAATAATTTCGTAACATGTATATAGTAAACCCTGCTCCCTTGCAGTATCTTCAAATCAATATATAACAATTTATTGATGATATGAGAACACTTGATCAAATCCCACTATCGTAGAGTTTCCTAATATAATAGTTGAATTCTCTATTTCTGACGTGTGTATATCTCCATTTTTATCATGGAGGTCTTATCAAGATAACCTGAAATTTCAACAATAAACACATTATTTGAATCAAACATATACAAAAAAGAGATATAAGTAGATACATATATACCTTCTCTGTAATAATGCATATTAAAATTTCTAAAAACTTGAAATAAAAAATAAGCAAGCCACATAATTTCCTCTGGTTAAGAATTTGTTTATCAAAAGATCATTAGTTAGTTTATAGTTCAAAAGACTGTTGCTTTTGTTATATCAAAAATACATAAAGTTCAGATAGCTGAAATATCATCGTAGCTGAAGCCTGAAGGGAACAATAGCTAAGGTATAAAACTTGTTAAAAAGTAGTAGTAAGAGCTTAAATATGTTTTTACCATTAACTCAAAAATTTAAAAATAAAAAAAAAAAACTCATCGGTGCCTGTTCAAATATCACAAAACATAAAAAACAATTTATTATTTTTATAAAATAAATCATAGAGCTCTCAATAAAATCCATATTACATACATAGTAGCGGACGCAGAATTCAAACATCATAGATTCTGAAATAGATCTAATATTGTGAGTTCATGTAAAGCTACTATATTTGAGTAAGAGTAATCTTTATATGTTGAAATTGCAACAAATAGTAGGTCGAACCCCATAATTTTTAAATATAATGGATTCAAAGCTAAGAAATTTCAAAGGTTAGAACTTAAATTTTAGATACGACATTTCGTTCATGCATTTTGTCAACACTTTTCAAACAGCTCATTCCGAAATGAAATTACCGGATTAAAATGACAAAAAAAAGAAATTAATTTTGTTGTTGTAAACAGATATGTAAAATCAAAAAGAGAAAGAATTCAGAAATTACCGAATGCCAGAGATGAAAATAGAGAAACTGAAACTTCATCATTGGAATAAACCAAGCAATTATCATATCAAGAACAATTGAATAAAGCACAAACGAGAAAGGGAAATAAGGCATAAATCAGATAAGAATTATGTGTTGGCAGCATAAATTAATGACACCTATAATGGTGGGAGCAGATTTAGACACCTACAAGAGAATCAGTATTACTACCATCACACTGGAATAAGTTTTTTTGTGATTTCAATTTTGGATTGGATATGACCCAATTAGTGATGACTATAAGGTCGTTAAGATTCCTGAAGATTCAGAGGCACCTACTGAAATTCTCTCACTAAAAACTGGTTCCTGGAGAAAAAATTATAAAGGTTACTTTACCTTCGAATGCGATAATATGGATTATTTGACATAAGTACGAGGAACATTTTATTGGCTTGCTTTTTCCGAAGAAGTTATGTTTTCTCTGATTTCATTTAATATTTCAAATGAGGTGTTTGGAGAAATACCATTGTCGAAGGAAATGCCCTTGTTGTGTGACACGATCGAGCAAGGCGTAACAGTGTTAGGTGGAATGCTTAGTGTAAATTCATTTGTTTTTAGTTTGTTATTCTCCAAATATTTTTAACCTTAAAAATATTACAGGAAAGGAAAATAATACCATAGGTAGATAATAAAGTAGAAAACAGAAAACAAATACTTAGGGCGGGTTGAAATGAAAGAAAAAGTATAAAAGGGCCAATGCTGGTTATAAGAGACTCTTAGTACAGCACAAACAATACTACTATATAAATTTTCTCAGTACAAGCAATCATCTGGAGAGGCCTGTTTTCCCCATGATTGAAGCTCCAAACAAAGAACCTTGGCAGATTAGAGGGAGGCTAGGCTGTTTACATACGATCTTTCTCCACAACAAGCCACCATTAGATCATTGTCAACATGTAAAACTGAGTGTCTCCTTGCTACAATTTTACTGTCAAGAACAACAGTCTGTTTCTCTAACCACATTCTGTTATCGCTTCCCATTTGCATGGGCTAATACCAAAATGTTTAACTTGATTATATTACCAGTGACATCAACCTTACAGAGCATTCCACTAAAAAGTCCCCAAGAAGCCATGAGTGTCATAGTCTTGAAGGAGCTGTGACCTCTCCTTTGTTAGATCAAAAGCAAGAATATTACCAGTTGTCATCCAGTAAACAACGTCATTCACATGGACCCCTGACTTTGGCAATGATGTTTTGAAATTATAAATTTAACTAGTATTAGTAGTTACTTAATATTAAAGATAGCATAGGGGAAAAATTTAAAATTCTCTTTGATTTGTTATAATAGACCCCTCTATTTCAATTATATGCTCTTAGAGAGGCAAACGAGTACTATATCAAAGAAAAACTAATGCAATATAGAAAGGCCAATGCTGGTTATAAGAGACCGTTAATGCAGCACAAACAATTACTATACAAATTTCCTCAGTACAAGCAACCATCTGAGCTGGTTGCAGCTCCAAACAAAGAATCTTGGCAGATTAGGATTCAAAGGGAGACTAGGCTGTTTACATATGGAAAGCATCGATAACGAATTCCAACTTCACTGCTCAGAAATTTTGTTGCACGGGACTTGAAATCGTATGAATACGTTCTTCCTCCAAAACGAGCCACAATTATATCACAGTCAACATGTAAAACTGAGTAGCTCCTTGGTACATCCCCAACAATTTTACTGTCAAGAACAACAGTCTGTTCCTCTGACCACATTCTGTTATCGCTTCCTATTTGCATTGTATCTGAGTGGGCATTAACCAAAATGTTTAACGTGATTATATTACTACCAGTGAACTCAACCTTACAGAGCTTTCCACTAAAAGCCCCCAAGAAGCCAGGAGTGTCATAGTGGATCTGTGACCTCTCCTTTGTTAGATCAAAAGCAAGAATACTACTAGTTGTCATCCAGTAAACAACGCCATTCACATGGACACCTGATTTTGGCAATATTTTTCTATTTCCAAAGCACATCTCCCCAGCAATTTCCCAAGAATCCTCTCTGGAGGAATATATCTCAAATTCAGTTGCCTCATCAAAATCCGTGTATGGAAAAGCACATATAATTTTGTACTCTGCTACAAAGTTGAGCAACGATGGTTCAAATAATAGCACAATTGCTGGATCTGATCCATGATTAGCATTTGATTTTGGAAGTTCCTTCCACTGCTGAGTAAAGGGATTACATGTAGTAGGCCTGGTCCCCTTCGCGACCTCGGCAGCAGAGCAGTCCATTGGAGGAGGATTTAATGTCAACAGGCTCAGGCAAGAAGCTAAGAATTGGATCTGGCACCCCACAAGAGTTTGCGTCAATGGGTATAAAAGAAGGAGAACCCCTTTGACTCTGTAAAAAGATGCCTGATGTACTGTGACAAGAAAGTGACTGCTTGTGGGCAAAAAATGGAGTGGAAATCTCAGATCTCCAGTCCCTACAAACAGCTCTGAATTTGACAATTGATTTGGCTGGAAGGAAGGGAAGGGCATTCTCCTTGATAATGTCCTCTAAATCCAGATAAATCTTATTATTCCGTGCAGCAAGGTCTGATATTTTTCCACGATCCATTATTGCAACCTAAATAAATTTACTCCATTGTCAAACAGCAACACTCATCTTAATGATAGAATTATTTATTTGAAATACTCAATTTAGGACAACTGGAATTAAAAGTTTCATTTTTCCATCAAACAAATGAAATTTCCCCACATACAACGACCGTTTTTCATGTTTTTTCTCCTATAGTTTTACCTGTAACAGACCCTATCCCAACATTATAATTGTTAACTATGCAGATGTAGAAACTTCCGAAACAAGATTTCATACCATAGAAACAGAAATTTTCGGGTATAAGACACCGCAATGACGGTGAAAATCACAGTAAAATATAATACAGAATTTAATGTATTCAATTAGACCACTAGTCGGTCATTATGTGAACATTAATTATCAGTCACAACTTGGCATTTCCATATTTCATATTTCTTACTCAGCAATCACTAGACAGAGATTGCCACATTCTATATCACCAGAATCACTTTGATATATTTAAAGTAGCACTGACTCCAGCATCAGATTCCAGGTTCAAGGTTATCTAAGGTAAAATACCAATCACATAAAGTAGATAGGAAAATTTAATTTCTGTAACGATCCATCGTGTATTTGAAAAAATACATAAGATTTTGATTCTAACCAATAAGAAGATGGAAATATTTTAATCATCAGCAGTAAAATCATTCTGCCACATATAAGCATGACTTACATATCAACTTTCAGGTTACTTACAAGACAACAACCTACTGAGTACTACAGGAGGAGCAGAACACTAAATACTGATCAGAATCAGATTTCACTGTATGTTCTAAAGAAAAAATATGGAATATGCATAAAAACCACAAAATCTTACGAAGAAGCCATAGAAGAAAGAATGGATTATAGTCACTGATGGTTAAGACGGTGCAACAACAGTTTCCTTCTTGTTTTTCCAATCTTCTGTTACTAAAGATAATCACAATGCCTCAAACATCAGGAGGGTTGAGTTTTGACTTGCTTTGACTTGACGCTTAACCAGTCCAAATTTGACCAAACCCGCCCACCATTTTACACCCCTAAATTCAGTCAAGATTGTTGCTTTTCGTTTTCTATACAACAACAACATATACCCAATGTAATGGGATCAGGGGAGGGTAGGAATTAGGATGCACACGAACGACTTACCCCTACCTTTGTGGGGTAGTAGGGAGAATATTCCCGATAGACCATTGGCTCAAAAAAGAAGTTATGATGCAAGAAAATAATTTTCTTGACATTCTTGAAGATCAAATGACGTTAGCTCTTCCAGCAATACTGGAAAGATGGTACTCTATATTAACATACACCTAAAAGTATACTTAATGAACATATAACATATCAACAAAATGATCTTTAGCTACCTTTCTCAAGAAAAAACTTATCAACTAAATTGGCATAGAAATCTCAAAGAAAAGAAGAGAACAGATTGCGAAAACTAGAGTATACAAAACCCTAATCTGAATATCGCATAATAAGATACGAACAATCAATAATGAAGCTGCAAAAACTCTCAAATTATAGTGATCAAAGCGAAAATCCCAACTTATTGTGTATTGTAAGCACATACAAAACCCTAAATTCTTGATCCTGATAACACGAAGAAAATAAGAAACTATACCTTACTGAATCTTCTATCACAGAGTGTAATTCAATGAATGTTGTTGAGCCAGAATAATGGATCCCGCTCATACTTTACGCTCGACTCTTTTATACTGCGAGACTCCAATTAACCGCTTCGAGTTTCTTTTTTAAAAAACTTTTCTTATTAAAATAAAATATTAGAGTACAACTGAACACCCTGAAAAGTGATTAAATTATACATTGCATCCCTCAATATTTTAAAATCAAACACAAATAAGTACATGATTTAATCATAAAGATGCTCTCTATTTTTAAGATCAAATTGTTACACTCATATACTATAGAAATTATACAAAATATAATAATTTAATTATGCATGCACTCTCTATTTTAAAATCAAACACCTACACTCTCACGTGTTGACACAAATAGCATGTAGTTGACAAAATATTATTTATTGATATTTAATTAAAGTCGGATGACTTTTGAGTTATAAAATAAGAATCCAATCCTATAGTTAGCTTATTTCTTCGAAAAATACACGGGGGAGCTAGTCGGCTCGGAAGTTGTAGCTCCCCAAAAAAAAAATCATATAATGACACTCAATGATATCTAAGTGACGTTGTGTAATTTTTTCGTAAAAAAAAAAAATTCAGTCACTTTGGTAAAATGACGACTAGTGAAATTACCCCTGCTATTTGGCATTCCTAAGATAAAAGATGAGGGCATAAATCGTAACTCACAAGAGTGAGTTATAAAGCAACTGATATATTTTTTAGAAGCTTTCACAGCAAAAGAATCAAGTTTCTTACCTGCGATTCAATATGGCAAAGAAAATTAGAAAAGGACAAAACCATGTAAACGGAGTACCTAAGATTTTCTTTCTCCATTTTTATATCAAGCAAGCATGAATACAGCATATATAAAGGCACTCACTACTCCATAACAGAGAGTGTTCCAAGCTAAAGGTGTTGGAGAAAGAAATAGGATATCAGAATAATTATCATTCTAACCGTGGCTTATTAAGAAAAACTATTATGAGAAGTAGAAGGAAAATAGGACTTTTAGATGATTACGGAAATGTCCATTTAAGCAACCTGGTTGCTCAAAGTTCCACGAGAGTACCAACTGACATTTACACGAGGTGTTTTTGTATGAACGATTTGTCCCTCTCATAGGCCCCCGTCTTCTAACCAAAGTAACTGCTTATCCGTTTATCCAGCCACATATGGCTCCTCGTTCTGACTTTACTTAATGACTCCTCTATCTACAGGGTTAGATGCAACCTTTGTGGTAGTACAGCTTGAAAATTGCAAAAGATCCAGGTGATACTGCAGGCTGGAGATTCAGAATACTGAAGCCGAAGTTGCAGTTGACACAGGTGATAAGAGAACTGGCTAACATCAAAGAACTAGAAACAGTTTGTGCTATTTGTGAAAAGGTGCATCTTACTGAGATTTATATTATAAATCAATCTCCATTTCTTGAGTAGCATTCTGACTCTTCTCTGTAGCTGTTTTAACACCACCTTCAGCAGGAGCTTGAGGCTTCCAAAATGGTGGTGGCCAAGATAATTGAGTTGTATTAATATTATCTTTGCTATGGGAGTCCTCCTTGCCCCTGATCTGAGGAGATACATCTAATGAGTTGACTGGTTTAACAGGCTTGTCCCTCTCAGATGAAGTTCCCTCAACTAAATCAACTCTAGGTGTTGATGAACGGCCGGTAGCAATGGTAACTGAAGGAAAAGCCTTCTCTGGTGGAACAACTGGTTTATAACTTGATGGTAGGAGATCATCCCAGTTCTCCAAAAGCTCCTTGTACACCTTACGAAGAGTAACCTCAGTTAGTCCAGTCACCTTACATATTTCAGCCTGGGTCTTCCGCTTGTCCTCTAGTTGACATGCCAAATATATAGCAGCAGCAGATATACTAATTGGATTCCTTCGGGTGCAAAAGCATTTATTGATGATTACTTCACCAATGTGAGTCGCCAGCTCCTGATGCAATTGTTGTTCAAGATACAGTCAAAAGATTTAGAGCCCGTTTGGATTGGCTTAAAAAAAGTAGCTTTTAAGTCAAAAATAATAAGTCAAACTGAAATGACTTGTTGTTTGGATTGGCTTAAAATAAATAACTTTTAAAAAGTTACTTTAAAGTCATTTTAAAAATAAGTAATTATGTGTTTGGCAAAAAAGTGTTGAAAGTCACTTTTTTTATCAGAATGTCTGAAATACCCTTAAAGTTGTTAACATTATAAAAGAATTAAGGGTAAAAAAGTAATATACTTGGTCAAAGTAGAATGATTTATAAGTTTAAAAAAATACCCTACTTTTAACTTTTAACTTATTTTAAGTTACTTTTGACTTATTTTAAGTTATTCTTTAATTGCCAAACACTCTAATAAGTCAAAAACTGATTTAAAAGTTAGTTTGACCAACTTAAAATCCCATCCAAACGGGTTCTTATAAGTCAAAAAATAAAAAATAGGGGGAGACCTACTTTTGGTTTTTGACTTATTTTAAGTCATTTTAAACTTATTTTAAGTCATTTTTGATCTTTCCAAGCACTTCCTAACTTATTTTAAAGTCATTTTAGAGCCCGTTTAGATGGGATTTTAAGTTGGTCAAACTAACTTTTAAATCAGTTTTTGACTTATTAGAGTGTTTGGCAATTAAAGAATAACTTAAAATAAGTCAAAAGTAACTTAAAATAAGTTAAAAGTAGGGTGCCCCCTACTTATTTTTTTTAACTTATAAATCATTTTACTTTGACCAAGTATATTACTTTTTTACCCTTAATTCTTTTATAATGTTAACAACTTTAAGGGTATTTAAGACATTTTGATAAAAAAAAGTGACTTTCAACACTTTTTTGCCAAACACATCAAAAACACATAACTACTTATTTTTAAAATGACTTTAAAGTAACTTTTTAAAAGTTGCTTATTTTAAGTCAATCCAAACGGGCTCTTAGACTTATTTTAAGTTATTTTAAATATTTGTCAAAAACTGACTTAAAAGTAGGTTTGACCAACTTTTAAGCCAATCCAAACACCCTCTTAGTAAATAGAAAGAAGCCTTGATGAAATTGAAAACACATTGGACCAACATGACATGACTTATTCGTGGTCTCAAACAAATTGATGGGGAAAGAGAGCTTTTTTCGGCTACTGATTGCCTTTTTGTTAATGACAATAGCATATACAATTAACCAAGGCAACTGATTACAAACTTCTCAATGGACCGGTTAGGTACCTGAGCAGATTTATTCAGCTGAAGAAGTGTACAAAACCTTGGCATATGAACTGATATAGAATTACTATTGATAGGTTGACTGAGTTGTAACGCTTCTCCAAGAATCTTTATGTACTTCCCGATTTCCTTCTGAGGTAAATTGGCAGCAACTGATATTTCCTAGTTATCAATTAATTCAAATTAGAGAAGCGCAGAAAAATCAGAAAGTTCATGGAAGTTGTTTTATGAAATACATCTCAGACTACCACTCAGTTACAAAAAATCAACAACCAATGGAAGAGGGGAATAAAAGCCAAATGTTCAGTTTGACCTACAATTGGAAGAATGTCTGATTATTTCAAATTAAACATGGTATACAATCAACAACCATTGACAAAGACACACTAGCATAATATCAAAAATGACATTTCAGCAATCTTGGGACCTCTCTCTCTCTCTCTCTCTCTAGCTCTCTTACTACAAGAATGACAATTGACAATAGTAACACAATGGCAGTATTCACATCCAATACATCTTAAAGGGCCTTACTCAAGATGATGCTTTCTACATTGTTGTTGTAATTTTGAAGCACTGTTCTATTTCATGGAGTATATGTTTAACAAAGACCAAGAAACAAAATTCAAATTGTGAGCTTAAGTGCAATCAAATGGGTAGTATCTATTAACCACTTTAAAGTTAGCAGCAGATTTATTGTTGATGGTCAACGCAGGGTATTTTTGATGCAACTATACTGCAACTCCAGGTTCGGCACACTACTAAAGGAAACTAGGGAAGGGAAGAGGAAAGAAGTACAAGAGCTTCCCATCTCTTGTTTGTTCCTAGAAAAACACGGGAAGTTCCCTTACAGCCCACCAAAAGTTTCCTGCCTTTTCTCTTCTATTTCCCTCTTTGTACTTTGTCTTTTTTCTTCCCATCCATGATTTTCCTACATATAGGGTATCTTCCACTTAAGATAACAAAGAAGAAAAGTAGTAATTGAGAAAGAGAGGTTTGGAGAAGGCAAAAGGTTATCAACATTAGAATAAACCCTAGGATGGAAATAAGCTTGAACAAGAGAACAAGAAAAGAAATAGAGAAACCAAACGAGCTAACAATCACAAAGGTTCAACTGAATCAGAAGGAGCACTGAGAAAAACAGAGTTACATAGCTGTAAGTACCAGCATTCTCTAGGCGCTGTTCTACTCAATTAAATGACCTTATTTGTTTTTAAAAAAAGATCGAACACCAAAGTTCATACCTATTGATTGAAATGTTAAAACAATATCCAAATAAGACAAGTGAACTACAAATCAATAAAATGAACCTTCAATCTACCTCATGAAGTGAGGATATTCTAAGACCATATAAAGAATCTGCAGTTCATAGCATCAATCAATGTGGGACACTAACAATGTTAGGTAGGGATGAAATGTTGCCCATGAAATATGTTCTTAGTGAAAAATTTTTATCTGAAAAAATCATTTTTGAATATCTTATGGTATTTGTTGGGCACAAAATAGTTGACATGTAATAATCATACAATTATGCAGGGTGGAGGATCGGGTATAACAATACTGTCTTGGTGATTTTGTAGAAGTATTGAAGATTAGAAACATTAACATTGCGTTGATTGAAGCAAGTGATACACAGTAACAGCTGTGGTATTTGGAAAGAAAAATGAGTTCCGCCAACATGGATGGTAGTAGCACTTCCTGAAAGATATTTTCTGCCATACCAAACACATCTATAGTAGCTATTTTCCGAATATATGAAGTCCTAAATTCCTTTACAAATATGTTTCTTACTTCAAAAAATTGCCAATTAGCAGGATTAGTATAGACAGAGCAAAGCTAAGAGCTTGATTAGTTTTGTCCCTTTCAAATTCAGCAATAGCATAGTATTTATGGCATCCATTTACCAATTTAACATACCTGGAGAGTTCTTGGCTCTTGGGCTTCCCTGATAGCGTGTACAAGAGCAGCAGTAGCAAGCGCTTCAACACTCCGATTCCTTAAGCACGTTGCCGAAGAACAATCCCTGAAGAGCTGAAACGCGTGGTCCGATATATCATAATCCAGTCGCAGAATAGAAGCCACATCAATAATCTGCAAATAAGCCCGGAGATTTTCCACCACGACAGAGGAAGAAGACGAACTGGAGGAAGTTGACGTCGTTTCGAGGACCCGCTCGAGCTCTGCGAGGTGGCCGGCGAATGAAATGGAGGATTGGGCAAATACTGGGTAGGGTTCGAGAGACCAAGTGGAGAAAGCTGTGATGAAACCAGTGGGTTCAAATGGGTCTTCATCGTCGTTAGTGGCGGAGATGGGAGGAGTGGGGAGATCGGAAGTGGCCAAACACAGAGGAGAATCTTGGGCACGAGTATGAAAAAGATGGTGCGATTGGGTTAATCGCTCCTCCACTACACGGCCGCAGGATGTGCACTCTGTTATCGGTCTGCCGCTGGTGCTGCTGGTACACCGCCCTTGCTCCGCCGAGCAGTACGGACACCGCATTTTTCCGATTTCAACTAGCTAGGTGTGGGGGCTGGAGTACCCAATTATTTGTTAAAAGAGTTTTGGTCACCGGTGCAGCAATATCTAAACTTTTGTATATCATTATTCATTACCATTAAATATGACTTATAAATTGTTATTATCAACGCAATTATAAATCGCAAATTCACAATTGATAAGCATTAATCACAACTAATAAACATGATTTTTAAATCACAACTACACACAATCTATATATATAATAAAGGAGAAACATAGACAAGGTGATGTGGCACCTCTTTATGCTTTCCATTTGTATTTATTTTTTTTCTCCTTTTTTTGACAATTTTTTCTTATTTAAATCAATTATTTTATCATAAAAGTAAATTACTTAATTTATTACAAATAACTATTTTATTAATGGAGGTACATTTACTACAAAAACTCTTCACATGCAAATTTACAAGGAGTAATTATCCATAACTCACACCTCTCTAATTTTCACTCTTAATAAAAAAAATTCTTTTTCAAACCTTCTTCTAATTATAAAATGACAATATTTTTAAAAACATTTGTATTTTTCTCTTTATTATTTAATTTATTTACAATCTCAATACATATAAAGCAAGATATAAACAACATTGATGTTGTTTCTCTCTTCGGCCTAAAAACTTATTTATCTTCTATCTCCTTTTAAAAAAAAATTTACTTCATTATTTTCATCAAGAATTAATCAATTGTTTAGTAATTAAAATAATATTATATCTAATTATATTTCATGAGTTACAAAAAACTTCCATCTTTATATTACATCTAATTATATTTCATGAGTCACAAAAAAACCTCCATCTTTTTGCATTATTCACTTAAATAACATGTCTCCTCAACTTCCTTCTACCTAATTCATATGACTTAACCAATCTATAAATAACAATCATCTATAGCTATGTTGGATGTTCATATTCATGTTCATGTTCATTTTCATTTCCTCCTCCTTCTTCCTTTTATTAGTATATTATATTACATCATAATATTTTTTTTTCTCTTTTATTCATTTTTTCCTCCTTCATTTTTCAAAGGTATTGAAGGACATCAAGGGTTGAAATCAACAAGAAATGAGCTTTCGGCAACAATGGACATAAACACAAGACAACCTCAAATACAAAGAGCCTACAAGACCTATTATTATGTGCGGAACTTTTTGATTTTAGATAGCTCTAATTTTTTTCCATTCGTTTTCATTTGTTTTGTATAGATTTTATTTAATATAGAGTAAATCAAGTAAAGTTAGATATAAAAAAAGTAATGTGGCATGTCTCTTTGATCAATAATCATATTTATAGTTTTTTCTCCCTTTTAAACTTTTTTATTTGATTATCATTTTTATATTATACAAAAAGAATAATTATCACTATATTTCTATTTATTTATTATTATTATATAAAATAAATGTGTCAGTTACTACTCTCTCCATACATTTCTATTCTTTGTTATAAAAACATAAATACCTCAAAATTTACTACTCCACTTATTCCTATTCATTATTAAAAATATTTATATATATATATAGATAGATTTACAAGCCTAAATATTTATCACTCCAACTTTTCATGTCCTTCATAAAGAATAAAAAATGTATTAAATTGGAGTAGTCTAAAACAAGGTGAAAAATAAAAATTGAAACCTTCAATTGGATTCCAAGAGAACATCCTTTCTTGTATTTTCTTAAAAAATATTTCTGAAGAATAAGAAAAATGTTTGACAGTTAAATAAAATAAAATAATAAACGACTAATATCTCATATTTGCATCCGTCAGGTGTTACATCACCTTTTGTTTTCTTTTTGTTTGTTTTACATTTACATTTATAATTTTCTATATTTTCCTAATCAAGGGTGATTGATTTTCTTTTCTTACAATTTAGTCGTATTTTAATTTATTTTTTTATGACAAAAAGTATGGACATAATTTCATGAATAACATTTAAACAAAGAGGAAGAGAATAACATTTAAATAAGAATGGCCTGTGAGAGGACTTACGAGACACATATTTTATGCAATGAATGTCGACTTCATTGATAAATTGTTGTTTTCTCTATAATATGAACGTCGACTTTATCAATAAGTTATTCCTTTTCTATATAAAATGAACGCTGATTTTATTAATAGGTTGTTCTTTGAAAGCTATAATGTGCCAAAAGTTATGCAATTATTTAGATATATCTTTACTTTAGTTTTCATAGATACTTTTCTTATATATTTGTTTCTAATTTTTTTTTATGTATGTCTTATGTTATTAACTTATTTTGTTTGGTATTATGAAAATTATGTATTTTATCTCAACTAAATTTAAAAGGAAAAAAATTAATATGTAAATGTATCTTTTTAACCACGCGAGGCGCGGACAAGTTCACTAGTATATAAATAAATAAATAATACTTAAAATCCGAATTATAAATAAATTTACACATTCTCATCGTAAATTTAAGATCAAAGTCCCAAAAATGCATGTTCATACTCTTTATTCTGTGTTTGTTATATTAAAAAACACATGTTAATGGATACATGATGATTTCCATTTACTCAATAGTAGAAAATGTTTATACTTATTTATCGATTTAAATAATTACATCTCATTAATTCGTGATTAGACCTTAAAAATAATTTTGAATTTGGAGAATTATGAAGCAATCAACTACTTCTATAACTTCCTAATGATTTGGCTAAATATAAATTTCTGTTATATTAATATATAAATATAAAAAATTACTATATCAGTCAAAAAAATATTTATCAAAATAAGTAAATTTTGAAATAACAACCTAATTTTAATTAAAAATATGATGACCATCAGAATTAGGGGTGGGCATGGTATGGTATTTTAAAATTTTGATACCGTAATTTCGGTATTCTCCATTCAAGTTACAATCTGTTGGAGCTACGTTTGACCTGATTCCTACTTTAACGGGATACGTAGGCGCCACAATGGCTCGGTCATGTTCCCCGACGTTGAGTCACCGCGACGTTGCTCCTTCTTAAAGGATGTCAACACTATACATGTCAAATCATTTTACCTCGAAAAATCAAACTATGCAAATGTCTAACATTTTTCATTATAGATCTCTAACTTGCAAAATCAAATCAAAGAAGACAAAAAAAATTAACCAACCAAAGAGACAAAAGATGAAGAATAAGAAAAATGAAAATAAAATAATCATCATGTCTCAAAATAGGTTTTCATAAGTGTGATTTTAAGGAATTATAAATTTGTATATTAAATCATTTGAAGGTTATGGATATGAAAGGTTAGGAGTTATAGACATTACTAAATTAATTAAGAATTGAATTTAGGTAATTGAAGAGGTATGAATTAAGGAGATGATTTTATAAAATAAAATAATTGAAAAAAATAGAAAAAATATCAAAAAAAACCACAAAAAAGATAAATAGGATTCTTGATCATTGAAAGGTGTCACTTCACTTCTTTTTTATGTAGTAGCTTTATATATTTATATAGATTAGACCTAAAAAATACTTTTGAATTTAAAGAGTCCTGAAACAATCAAACTACTTCTATAACTTCCTAATAATTTGGGTAAATATAAATTTCTATTGTACTAATATATAATATAAATAATTACTATATCGGTCAAAAAAAATATTTATCAAAACAAGTAAATTTTAAAATATTAACCTAATTACAAGTAAAAATGGTGTGGCCATCAAAATAGATTATCTCTGCACTATAATGATAACAGAGAATCCCAGAATAGAGATGCAATCAAATTCAAATAAACCAAACGTATAAATAAGTACATATAAAAAGGAAAAGCAAAAGGAATTTTATTTATACAAAAAAGAGAAAGAAGGGAAAATTGAGATGAAGGATGACGATCTTCCCATATCAACGCCGACGGCACCTTCATCGTCGTTCACGACTTCCAAGAAAGAAACTTCCTATTCCGCCATTTTCGGTAGAGGTCGTTACAAATTTTGGGCTTTTACGGCTATCTTATTGTTAGCTTTCTGGTCTATGCTCACCGGAACTGTTACTCTCCGTTGGTCCGCCGGTAACCTCAACGCCATATCCGATGACATCGACATTCCTCTCCCCGAAGATCTCGACGTTCTGGTCCGTACATTTCCCTTTTTCAACCTCATTGTTTGGGATTGACGCAGAGTTGATTGATTGATTGGATTACCTAAGTATTAGTAACTTGATATTTCAATTGTATGTATTTTTGGCAGGAAATGGAAGAAAGGGAGAAGTTAGTGAAGCATATGTGGGATGTGTACACAAACAGCCGTGGGACCAAATTGCTTAAGTTTTGGCAGGAAGCATTTGAGGCTGCCTACGAGGAGTTAACCAGTGACGTTCCTGGAGTGCCCGAGGATGCCCTTTCTGAGATCGCTAAGATGTCTGTACGCTACATTCCTATTGAATCACCACCTCTTCATTCATCGGTTAGCTATCTCTCTCTTTACCTTTGAATCCAATTCTTCCATGTGATTACCTTGGCTATGAACTCGTGATTTAAGTTAGACATGTTAGGCTGGTGATTTAGGGGTGTGTTATTAGACAAATAGTAAGTTTTGTATCTAACTCTTTCAAAAGTTTTGCACCCTTGTGATCTTCACTGCTGTTAATTCATTGTTACAATTTGAATTGTTGTGTGTTGGTAAAGCTTAAAACAACAATAGCAACCATACTTTAAATCCCAATTTAATTGGGGTTGATTATATGGATTCTCAATATCGTTTTGACTCCATTTGTACATGTTTCATTTCAATACTCTCATGATTTGTTTGTAAGACAAATTTGAAGCTCTCTAACCGTAGCGGTTCTATTTATCTTACTGTTACACAAATCTCTAAATAAATAAAGAAGACGTCCAGCGTACTCCAGACTTTAAGTGTATCAACATGACTAAGTGTTAATCTCGACTAGTTGGCATTGCTCAAATGATCTTTTGCTTTCATTGTGTTCTGTTCTTCACCAAGTCTGAGCTAACTTTCTTCCATGTGATTTTAGGATTACCTCATCTCCGTTTAATATCTTCAATCATTATTTGGTAATGCTGACAGATCGGTGCACTTAAAAATCTACCTACACTCTTGTATCAATCTTTTATTTCAAGTGTCCTATTTTAATTCTAAGATTTACTTTTTCATGTATTGCACCATTCTCTTGGATCACTAGGCTAGATCTCTGAATTGTCTGCATTTAGACATCACACCTGGTTAATCTCACTACAACTTCATTTGTGCTGACAGAGTTTACGTAAAACTTAACTAGAATTTGCTTGTATGTTTCACTTGTCATCTTTAGTTTCATTATTTTGGAGATACCGTACACTTAGAATGTTGCAAATGCTTCACTTGTCTATCATCATTCCTTCTGATGAATTTTAAGTAGTTTTCCTTGAACTTTAAGATATATGGTATGTCCAAGTCAAAGGAAACTGAAAAATGCAACATAATTTGGTCTATTCCTTGCAATGCAACTTTTAGGTACTTGCGGTTTCTTAAACTTTTCACAGTCCAATGAATTAATCTGATTGTTGTGTGAGTTTATTAAATTGTAGAAGATACTAAAATGAACTGAAGCACATTGGAATGTATACTTCTCTGCTCTTTGGCTCGCAATTATCATAATGTTGACTTGGTTAGAAATAATACACTGAGCAGAAGATAATATTATCTTCTATAACTCTATTTTGTGGTGGAATCTACTGTTGCTTCAATTCAACAGTTTCAGCTTAGAGTATTCATTAGTAAATAGACTGTTTTATTTGGTACTTTTAAAAAAAATAATTTGCTTCAGATTAGGTAAGGTATTATTTGACGGAAATTTGGAAATTCTCTCCCACGTCATGCTAGATTATGATTATGGGCTAAATTCAACAGCTAATGTCACCACTCACCAGCCCAGAATGGAAGATTTTTCGCTATTAGTATTATTATATTATTATTTCTAGTTTTTAAACTTGCACTACTATTTTTCTTATTCATTGTTTGCTTCTGGGCAATGCTTTTCTTTTTGTAATGGTGGTGTCCGAGCAAGCTTATGAGTGTCTTGACTATTCCACGGGGTACCTGCTACCTCCCACCAACATAGGTACCGGTTTGGCTTAGGCAAATGGGAAGCTGGGATTTAAACATGATACCTAATTTTCTCATCCCACTTCATTGACCACTGGGCCATACCCTTGAGTGCCTCTTTGGTGCAATGTTAATGGTTACATTCTTTATGTTTCTTAACTTGAGATTTCATTGATTACATTTTATCATTAATGTGGCTATATTTTACAGACACAAGTTTACTAGTTTTAACTTCTGTGTTCCTTTTGGTTGCTCCCTTCGACTATTTGCAACCATCTAATTGTGGTTTGTTCTGTGTAGACCCATTCATAGGAATAAGTGTTTTCAGTAACTAGATTCATGAGTTGTATTTTTAGAGAACTTCGATGTGAAAACTTATTTTTCTTCTTCCTTGGCTAGAATTAACCTGCATGCTGACTGTACTTGGCTATTATGCTATGTTGAACTTTAGCCATTTGCATATGGAAAAGATAAAAAAAGCATTCCTCCAGTTCCATCTTGGTATATTGAATGACATGATAGTGTAAATTATTGCTCTTTCAGGACATCTGTTGTTATTCTTGATAATATTGGTGGATAGGTCTATCACTTCTATCTTTCACTTTTACCATCAACATGAGATGATCTTCTATAATTCGTTTGCTCCAGTTGAAAATTTCTCCTTGTTTGACAAAATACAACTTCTCATTGGAGCTGATTGGACTGGATAATAGCACAGTTCTCTTTTCGACTTTGATGTGCCTATTCTTGTGTTATTGCTTTATTTTCTCTGATGAAGCTTATGAAATTTCTTTTTGCTCCATATAAGAGTTGAAGAAAGTTCTCAGTATTTATATATGTATGAAATGAAGAGTTGAAGAAAGTTCCCTTTGCCTCTTATAGGGCAGTTTACATGAAATGTGCAGTAACTTCCTATTAAGTACACAGTGATAAAATAGTAGCTTTTCTTTCTGCAACTTAATTGGTCAAGTTGGTTGGCATGAAACACGGTGGCCTAACAGTATTGTGCCCAAAGGTTGGCAGGTGATGGATAGTAAGATGTTCCGTTTTTCTTTCCATAGGCCAAAAACTTTGGCTTGAGAAACAACATTCTTTATGGCTGGATCTCTCTCTTTAGTCTCTAACATGCGCTGATTGTTGCTGCTATTTTGTATTGTCTTTTGTTAAAAGTTATAGACAAAGTTAACTTTCTTAATTCCACCTAGTTTGCTCTCCTAGATTCTTGTTATGTTGTGATTGTTCCTTTAAGATGTGTCCTAATGTCATTGATGCATGTTTGATCCCATTTTAAACTATTTCAGGGAATACGTGAATTAAGTCTAAGGCAAATGAAGAGGGAGCAAACAACTACAACAGGGAGAAAGTTTTGACTTGGAGAATATCAAGAATCCCCATTTGTGCTGTCACCGCTTTTCACACGCATGAATGATGATTTATGCCATCTGCTGTCTGGTTATTGACGAAAGGCAGCATTTGTGAAAAGATTACGCTGTCAGTTCATTGCATTTTTCGCAGTTGGGGAAAAACGAAGTATCTATATAGGATTTCTTACTTGTAAATTTTTTCTCCTCTAATTTTTGTCTTTCCACAATGAAATCACATGTTGGTGAAAACTCAAACATCATGATTGGATTAATTCATGCAAAAAAAAAAAACTGAAATTGTTGCTAGTAGTTTTGCTCTGAAAGTCATTTTCGAAGACATGTTTTTAGCTTATATTTATTTACTGATGATACTAATATCATATTATTAACCAATCGGTACATTGTCTAGCAGTATTAGCAGTTTTAGAAACTGTTGCTTCTAGACGATATCATGTTAAGACTTTATGTGGGTCTGGCTGGTCATGGATTAATTTGGTCACTCGTAATGAAGAGAGAAAAATCTCAACTTCTTCATTGGCTTTAACCTGATAACTACTTACATGGTCCATCTAACGCCATATAAGCTTCCAAGATGACAAGAAAAAAAAAATTAGAAAAGTGATTGATTGTTATGAACTTGTTTCATTAGCTGCAAAGTTTCTCCAATTAGCTATAGAAAAGTTGATTTTATCTGTGATATGTTCTTTTGTCAGTCTATGCAAGACTGGAATATGTTTCTGGAGAATTACATCTTTCTACATTTCAATTTAATGGACTGAATAAAAGTGACTTTACCGGGTGAAGGAAATCATCATAGGAAGTTGGATTAGAAGGTACACCGTACATATATGATATATCATGAACTTTTGTAATATGTAACTGTAAAAAAAAATAGAAAATACTAAGCGCTTCAATGTGGAAGAACAGCTCAAACACAGTTTTGTTGAATAGTAACTGCGATATTCAGCAGCCTTGGCGCGGGATAGATTATGGACAGAAGCAAAACCAGAATACAGAGTCGGAGTTCAAAATGTGAGTGCTCTTAATATACGTAATACTTTTTAACTGTGTTTTGTTTATGTATACATAGCCCGAGTGGAAAATGATGGTTCAGTTCAACTCACAGAGCTCGTCCTAGGTCCTAAGAGGTATGAAATACTTCCATTTTTTAATTTTCCGAAGGTAAGAAAGTTAAGGTGACTATATGTAGATGCACAAAGAAAGTTAAGGTGACTATATGTAGATGCACACAATTGTTATCAGATAGAAACTTTGACAAATTTCTCTAATATATATTGTTCAAATTAGTACAGTAGTTTTTTTAAGTCTTTCTTGAGAGAGGAAAAAAAGCTGATTGTTTGTGTATATACTGCAAAATTGTGTTGAGTATGCTTCAAGTATATAATTTCCAACATCTATTCTAGACTAGAGAACGTTCTTTATCGAAATCTGAAGGAGGCATGAAGAAATCAGTTGTCAATCTTCCAACATTAAAATCTACCTCTTCAATTTTCCATCTTTCCTCCAGCTGCCTCTTGTGGTTTGCAGAGTGCTCACCATATCTGAAAACTGTAACAAAAGTTTTGCCACTATGCGCAACATTAACTCCGTCAACATGCTTATAGTCCTCCATAACAGATTCTGTGCTTGTCTCCCAGAAGACGCCTTCATCATCCCTGCTGGTCTTAACTGTTAGCAACCTGGAGTCCTCAAACTTGATCATTAGACCTGATCTTTGGCTGAAGTATCCCCAGATTGTGTGATGAAGTATGTCATAATTTGGACCACTTTGTGCCTCCAATGCTGATTGGTTTGTGTCTAGTTTGAGAATGAAACAGTCCTCTTCGTTTATTATCTTCTCTCCTATGCAGACTGCATTCGCAAACAAGTTTGCTATAGACCGAGGATCTAGTCCCTACAACAATATATAGCAGATCATTTAGCTATATTTCACGTAAGGTCATTGAACTATTGGGAAGTGATCAGAAAACTCAAATGACTGGAAGGCCAAATTTCCGTCCCTACAGCAATGTAGGGCACCTACCAGCACCAGTCATTTGTATTTTATGACTAGTCCGCGCATAGTTCAGTTACTTTAATGTGACAAAATAGTTTCACGAATCAACTATTATAACTTATGTGTGACAGTTTAAGTTTGTTTTACCTGCAGAAAGCGACGGAGGGGTCTAGGAGGACCCTTGGAGATAGGCCTTATTTGATTAGAAGATTGTCTCCATGAGATTTTGCCATTACTACCAGAAATGACTTTACATCCAGAGATGAGCAATTCTAAGCACCAAAGGTCAGGATTCTTTTGCCAAAGCACAAAGCCTCCGTTTTCGTCACTTTTTCTCACCTTCACACTTTGATCACCTTGATGGAAATCAGATCCAGAAATTTTAACATGCCCAATTACACACATACTATTCACTGCATTTAACGCTGGTTGTCCCCCTGTTGCTGCTATGTATTGTTGCAATATGTATTTTGCTGTTGACGCTTCCTGCACATCAATTTCAAATAATAAGTCTGGTCCAAATTAATTAGTCGAGGTGCCAAAACTTACGATGCCAAAACTTACGATGGAAGAATGTTTGACAGGACGATTAACTGATTGACCCAATTGGATTTGGAAAGGGATAAGAGGAGATCCCACCATATAAAGTAGAAAACTAAGTTCATTATAACGAGCAGCAACAATAGGTGAAGACCATTTATCAGATGTTTGAGCTTTCATCCATGTTGCCATATTTTGCCATCTAAGTGCTGCATTACTCCCCATGCTTTTGAACATCTCATCTGGAATTGGCACCTCCAGCACTGTTTCCAATCCATCTTCTTTATCAACATTTGGACAAAGTATCCTCATGTAAAAATTATTATTTAACTCACACTAATTTACCTTATTACAAGCGATTAAATGAAAGAGAGACAGTAAATTTCGAATACCAAATGCATAAGGAAAGAGATAATTAAGGATTGTTATGAAAAAACAACATTCTATTCTCTGATTTTGTTTGCCTAAAACAAAGTAGTATTTGAGGTGGGCAAGTTTTTGTGGAGAGATTTAAAAAAAATTAAACTATATGTGTCTAAATTAAGGATTTAAGGTTCCCCATTCTTTTAGCAATCGTGCGGGCACCATTTTATCTAATTTTATTTTGCATACGTTGATATCGACTTAAGGTGAATTCAGAATTTTAAAAGGATAAATTACTAAATTACGCAGCTTTAAGTAAATTATTTTTTACATTTTCTTATATTTTTTAAAAATCTCTAAAACCCCTCATTTTAATAATGTATCCGTATTAATGTATCCGCACTTTCACTAATGTATCCGAATTGGGAAATCTCTTATTTTAATAACGTATATGTATTAATGTATCCGCGCTTTCATTAATGTATCCGGATTGTGTTAATTTTAAGGGATTGGAAAATCCCTTATTTTAATAATGTATCTGTATCAATGTATTAATGTATCTGCGCTTTCATTAATGTATCCGGATTGAGTTAATTTTAAGGGATTATTGTAATTAGAAAAAAAGTAGGGATATATAGTAATTTCATCTTTAGTGATTTATGTAACTTATACATTTTAAAATTACTTATTTATTAAGTACGATAAAATTTTAAACTTAGTACGTATATATAATTCTCTTATTCATAAATAGGAGTGCAAACAAAAAATTATGTATTTAACTTTACTATTAGTAACGGGACGAACATAAGAATATTCAAACAAATTTTTACGTTTGCTATTAGTAGCGAGACAAAACGAAAGTACGTTTCGTATTTTCCATCTTCATTACTTGTCAGTAAATTATATTTAGATAGTCATGAACTGTGATTTGTTCCAATTGAGCACATAACATGTGATAAAACGTTCATATTAGATACTTTTGGCTCATATTTTGAACAAGCTTATGCACATCTCTTCACAAACATTCATTACATCACATCAACATAAATTGGAATATCCATGAAGCTCTACGACTTAGTGAGGTTAATGCACCGAATTAAACGAGGTAACATATTTTAATAAGTGGTTAACTTTTCTACATAATGTATGCTTGAGAACATGAATAAAAACTTTTTCAAAATTTTGAATTGAAACATTGTAACAATCAAAATAAACATTGTATTTAAACTAATAATCCATTAGTAAAAACCATCCAAACAAGGTGTAAGCGCTACTAGTACCAAGCAAGAACACAATCTTTTGGAGAGATGAGTGTCTCTGTGTAAGTATATCCATCCCACGTGATGGTATCTTCCTCACTAGTTAGAGGCCCTATGAGATTGCTTCTTCTGTCTGATTCTTTGAATGTTCTAAGCACATCTCTTCTATCTGAATTGAGCAACACTCGGCCATCTGCAAATTTATATTTCGGAGTGATTGGTAACACTTGAAAACGATCCCTGCTATCTCTCATAGTAAATAATTTAGTCCAAGATTCTTTCGTACCATACTCTTTCATTACCCAAAAATCAAAAACAATAGTATCCTCCTTGACACAAACAAAATTTACACTAAGCATTCCACCTAACACTGTTACGCCTTGCTCGATCGTGTCACACAACAAGGGCATTTCCTTCGACAATGGTATTTCTCCAAACACCTCATTTGAAATATTAAATGAAATCAGAGAAAACCTAACTTCTTCCGAAAAAGCAAGCCAATGAAATGTTCCTCGTACTAATGTCAAATAATCCATATTATCGCATTCGAAGGTATAGTAACCTTAATAAATTTGTCTCCAGGAACCAGTTTTTAGTGAGAGAATTTCAGTGGGTGCCTCTGAATCTTCAGGAATCTTAACGACCTTATAGTCATCACTAATTGGGTCATATCCCAATCCAAAATTGAAATCACAAAAAAACTTATCCCAGTGTGATGGCAGTAATACTGATTCTCTTGTAGAAGGATTCCACAGAATATATTTCTCCTTAATCCCAATTAAAAATAAGCCATTGCAGCTACCGTAGATCTTGTAAAGCCCTTCCACACGCGGAACACACACCGATTCTTGTACATCCCTAACAATTAGATGTGACATTGATGACAAAGATGAACAATAGAAGAAAATATTACGATCCTTGGCAATCCGTTTTATAAGCAATTTGTCATTTTTGGCATGATTGAGATGCATTTTCTTAAAAATAGGTTCGCAGCCTTCCAAGACTTTGAAACACACCTGAATCGAAAAAGAGACTTAACGGGAGTCTACTTAAAATATCCATAATTATTTCTTCTTGGATGTGCATGTGAGTTTCCATTGGCGAGGAGCGGCAGTGGAGTAGAGGGGTTTTAATAAAACAATTCCGGGTAATGTAAGGTTTGGGAATTGGGTATTTATGTTAAAACATATACCATCCCGCTAGAACACATAAATTTATTTGAAATTTAAATCGATAAATACCTTTTATGCATAAACAAATAGATTGAAGTAAGTCAATCCTTACTTGTAATTCCCAAATTTACAATCCAACTCTCTCAATATTTAAATGAACAAGTAATGTATTGAGAACTTATATTTTTCTAGGTTAAAAAAACTTATTTATAGAGATTATTTCCTCGTCCAAAAATGAGAAAAAACCCACCATCATACGGGCCTAAGCCCAAAACGTAGATACATACTACTTAAAGAAACAGTACGTACTCTTTAGTCTTTACTACCCTATTTTCTTTTCTATCCTTGCCTTTTCCTTTTCAAATTTACAAAGAATTAACCGTAATTATTTATTATTTCCTCCGTCCCATAATAACTTATCACTTTCTATTTTATGCAGTATTTAAGAAATCATAAATAAGATGATCAATTTGACAAATTTACCATTTATCCATAATGATGGATATCAAGATAATTTATGATGACATTAGGCATACAAAATGTATCATTGGAACTTATGTATATTTATGATATTAATTATAGGGGTAAAATGAGAAAAAATTAATTAATTTTATCTTGATTTAGTAAGTAATCATATAATTGAAATAAGTATTTTTAGAAAGGTGATAAGTTAAAATGGTGAGTAGCGCTAAATGGGCTGATCTATTAGAGACGTTGTGAGTAGCGCTAAATGGGCTGATCTATTAGAGACGTTGTGAGTAGCGCTAAATGGGCTGATCTATTAGATACGTTATTATACTAAACACCTTTTGCGATATACATCAATATTATATAAATTCTTTTATTTTAAAATTAAATACTTAAACTCTTAAATCATATTTTCTGTTTTTATCTTTTGCGATCTATTAGTATCTTACTTTCTCTGTTTTTATTTACTTGTCAAATATTTTCTAATTTGATTTCTACTTTTACTTATCATTTTTGACAAATTAAGGAAGGACAATTTTTTTTCCTGTTATACCTCTAATTTATTAACATTGAGTTGATGCCATGGCCATGTAATGAATAAATATGTTTGGGCCCATATCAATTAATAAGAATAAAATGGTAAATTCACTATACCAATCATTATTTTCTTAATCGATATGTCAAATTAAAATTTGACAAGTAAATAGTAAAGGAGGGAGCAATATCACCTAAGCTCAAAGTTATTATTAAGATTAGTTTTGGCAAAAAATCGTAACTAATAGTTACTATGATAATTGTGTGCGCAATCAAAATTTTACCAATCCACCGATAGTAAACTTGATTGAGTGGGTTATTAAAATGGTTTAAATAGATAAGTATATTTTTATTTATTTAAAATTTGATTTTAAGTAAAAAACTTATATAAGCAAATTTTAATTTAAAAATTAATGAAATAGATTGAGTGGTTTTGTAAGTAAAATTTTCATAGTTAAGTGAATTTTGGGTTAAAATTCAAAGTTGAGTGATATTCTTAAAGAAAAGCCCATATTTAAGTGATTTTTGGGTTAAAAGTCAAAGTTAAATGACTTTATGGGAGAAAAGTCGTGACTTTGGAATTAAAAATCAAAATTGAATGAGTGACCATATAATATATTATCTCAATTTGCAGCGTATCAAGAACGGATATTAAAGACGATTCACAAAAAAAAAGACAATTATTATGTGTGAGATATGATCTACTATATCTGGCAGATTAGAAATTGAAAACACTTTAAACAATTGAATGTAAAGTAAAATAGGTTTAAAATAATAAAATATCTCTTGATTTTCTAAATTGAACAAGTAAAAGTGAATACTTATTTTTAATATGATGAACAAGTGAAAATGACAAATTAGGATGCACAACTAATTTATCGTCTGAACTAGAATACGGAGGTCTAAACTACATAAGAACGTTACAAGTTTATTCTAGCGAGAGCAAAAGCTTCAGAGGATTGCTCATCTTCAAGAATCCTATGCATTTTGGAAGGGCACTTCAAAAAGGGTAAAGACTTATAATGTGGCAATCACAGAAAATGTTTAAGCTTTCAAGGTCATCTCTCCCACTAAATATAAGTAAGACTATCATTGAAAGATTAATCAGGCAAGTTCTAGATGATAAAAGTAAGAATTTAACAAAACCTTACCCAATCCAAGATTTTACACAACTATTAGCAGGTCAAACATAAGAATATACAAACAACATTTTTACCTTTGCTATTAGTAGCGTGACAAAATGAAAGCACGTTTCATGTTTTCCATCTTCATTCGAATACATATAGGAAGAATACATTGAATCCTATTAAACTTGTCAGTAAATTATATTTAGATACATATAAACTATGATTTGTTTCATTTGAGCACCTGAACAAGTGATAAAAATGTTCTTAAATGGAACATGCATGAGGCTCTACCACTGAGTGAGGTTAATACGTAGAATTAATGGATATGACATATTTTAATAAGTGGTTAACTTATCCGCATAATGTATGCTTGATAACACGCACAAAAGCTTTTTCAAAATTTTGAATTCAAAGTGTCTAATAGAAACACTTTATCATATGCTCAAGTGTTCCATCAGAATATTCCTTAGTTCGAATATCTAACTAAAATTTGTTGATAAATTTAAGAGGATTGTCGATGTTTGCTGCCAAAATGGAGTATATACAATCTGAGTTGCAAAAGGTTTTATTCTCTTCAACAAATTCATGGTCAATAATTCACGCCTAGTGTGAGGTACTCTGTAAACTAGAAAGCTAGAAGTACGAGGATAGATTTTTAGATGTCCATGAAATGAAAAGAAAATTTGGCAAAATGTCATATTCAGCAAGTGTCCTTTTATTTCAATTCCCATACTCTTACATAAATCTGGACCAACACGTAATAACATACCCATCAATTGGATCACGTGACTTGATTTTAACTACTCATTTCTGCTCTTCTTATATGAAGTCGGTCTTATAGGACATAAATTTAAATTAATTTAACTACTAATATGAGAATCGAATATTGAATGAGGAAAAACAAATAAATCTTTTACTTTGTATTAGGCCCCAAATCCTTTTTTTTTGGATTCAAAAAGTAGTCTACTTTACCTAACTGCACAAGAAAATAATGTATTCAAATATCAGAAAGAAAGTTACAGGATTCTACTGTTCATTTTCATCCTTTGTTTTAATCTGCTTTCTAAAAAGTAAAGTAAATTTGATTCAACAGAGTAAATTTTCCTGAAAGTATGAAAAAATATTTGTACTATGAGTGCATATATAAATTAAATTCATGTAAGTAAACTCGTGCGCATTTGTGCTTTCTTACTACCGCAAGTACTTCACAACAGCTCATACTTGTGGTTTGTCGCCTGTATTAATAGTGGCAGAGTCACTCTTTGTCCGAAGAATGTTAATTGACACCCTTTCATATATAAATAGGTTTTAATTTTTTTTAGTTATATATATATATATTATGTTATATTTCTTTGATGTCTCCATATGTGTTTATTTCTTAATATTTTAGATAGAAAGGTATGAAGGTCGAGGATAAGAGTAAAAGATTAATAGGTAGTTGAGAATTGTAATTAATATAGAATACTATGTCAATCGTAGACTCATAGTACTAGCCTATTCATGTAGTCTTTGGCTTTTGATATCTGATATCATTTGTGGTTTGTTGTATTTAGGTGATAAGAACTTCTTGTTGTTGTTACCTATTTCTTGCATGTGTGCTCCGTACTGCTTTGCTATTAGTTGTCATATTTTTCTCCCCTAACATTTTTCTTCTAATTATGACTTTAATTTGCTTGACCCAAGAGTCTTCCAGAAACAATCTCTCTGTGTTAACTGATAAAGCCCATGTACATACTTTATTCTTCTCAAACCCCACTTTATGAGATTTAATTGATTATGTAAGGTAGTTATTCAAAGAAAAAACAGAGAAAAGAAAGGACAAGCCCATGGAGAGATGATTTTGTTTTCTTGGATTCCCTTATAATCTTTTGTGAGGTTTCTTATTGGAATTGGCTTTTCTCAAGACATATCATTGAAAAAGCTTTTGTCCAAAGACTAAAGATTAGTTCCTTTTCTTTCATTTCTCTCAAGTTCCCTAATATGCAAATGGTTTCATTATGATCCAAGACAAAACAATTTTTTTTTTTATTCCGATCGAAGACAAAACAATACTTTTCTTTGCAAAGTACTTTGTGTCATCACTCATCAACTCACATCTGTCTCTCTATATTTGCTTATATATAATTAGAAAACATTAATTGGAAGGTTTTATAACATTAAAAAGAAATTATATATAATGAGATTTTGAGCATAGATTTTGAAAAATTATCTTCGAAATATATGACGAAACCAAACGGTAATGTCCCGGTGGAATGAATGGGAAGTTGGAGAGAAATATGGGAATCCAACAGAGTACGTTTTTTCCTTGGATAGTAGATACATTCACTTTATTAAATTCTATCGCCTGCTAGACGCCAACTAATTTCAGGCTTTTGATTCAATTTTTTCTACAAAGTTGAGTAAATAATTGACACTGCAGCTTCCTGTTCCTCACTAGCTACAACTTTATCCCCAACTACAACATTCTAATTCAATGTAAAATGTCAACAGTACTAGAAATTTGAAGTTTGTCGCATTGTCTTTCTCCTCTGTGCAACGCATGTGAAAAGCTATGAACGTTACTTCCTCTGTCTCAATTTATATGACGTAATTTAGATTTTAAGAGTTTACTTACTAACGATTAATGGTATTCATTTCAAATGGTTTATGATTGAAATTGTTTTCAGCTAATAAATAATGACATGCATAAATCTTTTCTCAAACGAAAATGACATAAATAAACCAAATGTTTAACAAATGAAACAGATAAATCTTTTATTTGAACTTTTTTCCTAAATGATATAATGTAAGAAAAATTACAATGTCTAAGGTAGAAAAGTTAAACTCTTTCAAAAATAACAATGATTTGTCTTAATTAACGTGAAAAGGAGAAATTAACTAATTACACTAAGACTAATTACTCAAACATTAAGAGACGCTGGGTCACGCTCTCCTCACCCCCTGTCCCCAATATAAATAATTCTCACTTCACACTTTATCAAAGGCAAAAAAGCAGAGACAAAAAGAATGGGAAAAAGTTTCAAGCTTCGGTTCTCCAGAGTTATTGCTTCCTTCAATTCCTGCCGTTCCAAAGACTCTTCTTCTCTTCCTCAAACTCCTAATTTCTTACCAAATACAAATAATAAGCTCAGTACAAAACTCATTTCCCCCGATTTCCCTCTTATTGATCAAAATCAAAATCAAAATCCGCGTAATTATGTGCCGGAATCAATGATGATCTCCGTTGGTTGTAGATCAGAATTCAAGTGGGAGAAAGAAGAGAAGTTTCACGTGGTTTCTAGTTCCTTCGTGTCTGAAGAAGAAGAAGAATGTGAGGATGAGATCAATTTGGCGTTACGACCTCCTACTACTCCTCCGCGATTTAGTAGAATTGTTGTTGAGAAGAAGAAGAAACAGCGAGTTAAAAAGACGAAAACAAAAAGTAGAATAATCCGAATGAGTACTTCCTCAGCTGATGAGTATAGCGGGATTTTAAGCGGTACTACTGATTGGGATAATAATGAAGAGGAAACTGAAACTTTAGTTTCATCTTCCAGAAGCTGCTTCGATTTCTCAACTGATGACTCATCCACTGATTTCAATCCTCAGTTGGAAACCATATGTGAGACCACTACAATGAGGCGTCGTCACAAGAGAAACGCCACCAGTAAGAGGAGAATCAAGCATTCTAGACCAAGTTTCTCCTCTTCAAAAGGTAAAAGTACTATTTGTGCAATCAAATCGTCTAAAAGTTTATATTTATAGATAATTTTACATTAACATTCATAAATGTAACCTCACATCTGAAATCTGGAGAGAATATTGTGTACACAAATCTTACATCTTCTCCTATTTCGTGGAGGAGGAAGAGTGATTAATTGGTTTGAAAGATATCCAACAACAACCACTATATACCCAGTGAAATCCAATTAAGTGAAGTCCGGAGATAATAAAGTGTGAGCAGAATTTTCCTCTACATTGTAGAAAGTATGTTTCCAAAAAGATCCTCAAGTAAATGCATATCATACTTAGAGATCGATAATTTTATTTTAAATATTTTTCTATTTATATTCTTTACGAAATAGTGTATATATAATCGTCAAACAAATATTTTGAATTGTTTCAACTTTTAGCTTAATCAAAATTCATTATACAAATTGAAACGGAAAAGTATTTAATTTACATTATGTTTCAAAATGCCTCCTCAGTCTGGGGTTAGTATTTATTTATTTTGGGTCGAATATGTGAAAATATATTTTGGAAAGACTTTTGTTACGCTGGTATCATATTGAAGTGTGTTTTAAAAAAAAGAAAGTACTTAATTATATTATGTCTGAACAGGTAGAAGATCGTCAGTTTCTACGTCATCAGACAGTGAATTACCAGCAAGGTTATCGGTATTCAAGAAGCTGATACCGTGTAGTGTGGATGGGAAAGTGAAGGAGAGTTTCGCGATAGTGAAGAAATCGCAGGACCCGTATGAAGATTTCAAAAGGTCAATGATGGAAATGATTTTAGAGAAGGAAATGTTTGAGAAGAATGAGCTTGAGCAACTTTTACAATGTTTTCTATCGTTGAACGGAAAGCATTATCATGGAGTGATCGTTGAAGCTTTCTCCGATATTTGGGAGACTTTGTTTTTAGGTAATAATGATAATGATAGAGTAAGGAGAGAGTGTCAATTCATGATCCCCACCCACCTACTGTAGGTAGAAGAAGAACGTCTCTTTGATTAATCCATGTCGTTGATCATGATTTAGTTGTTAATTAGTAAATTTTAACTTTTCTTTTATGTTTGTTAATCATGATTTAATTAGTGTTTAATTGGAGTACGATATTTAACTGTTTCTTGCTAATGCTGCTAATCATCGATCATTTGGCTTTCTAAATTCTGAAACTACCTTTAAGCATTTGCACCTAAACTTGTTTTTCAACTTAAAATTGATAGTGCAGAAATTTAGTGGAGGTGGGAGTTTAAAGATGGACGGAGTGGGAAAAATTAATTTAGGTTTGATGAACTAGTAAGAATATTCAAAATATTAAGAAATAACAAACAAAATACAGTTAAAGAGATTCAACGTCTAAGATATATACATAAAAATATTTTTCATTTTATCATAAATAAAGTGTAATATTTTAGGACGCTTTTGGGACTTCTAACTCTACCCTTGATCATATATACAAGGACAATGTAAAATTCGGTATAATAGCAAATTTAATTATTTTTTTTATCAGATTATACATAATAATGAGTAATTTACATTAATAATTGTCAATCATGAATGCTTTTGGTTTTGCCTTTTTGACCGAGGGGCATACCTCTTAGCAATCAGAAAAGAAAAAGCCTACAACACGCCTATATCTATGGAATGATATACTATCTTCAATACCAATTGGTTTAAAGTTCTTAATTTCAAAAATATTTTAATACATTCTACGTATCCTTAATTCAACATCATAAAATTAAAAAGAACTTTTACATTTAAACATCATATCAATTCAAAACAGACAAACAAATTAAAACGGAGATTATCCTAGTGAACAGTCAAACTTTAATTTGTAGTGAGAATTGGAAATTGATTCGCTGCTTCTGACTGGTCAGGATTGATGGATGGAACAATGAACATAGATGTAACCCTACAAAGAAACTGCAAATTATAAATTCATAACGTCTTCCCCAAAATGTGTATAAATTTCCATCAACTTTAATAGATTCTTTTTATGTTTAACAATTTTCCAGGATTCCCTCAATCGTCGTTGCATCTATCATATAGAAACAACAAGACTATGCTAGGACCAGTGGCGAAATCAGAATCTCTTCTTAGGTGTGTCAAAATATACAGAAATAAAATCGCGTAGAAGTCAAGAAATATCAAGATATAATATATATATACATGAAAAATATTCTAACTTAACTATACAGTGTAATTTTACGACGAAGGAGTGTGAAATTGACACCAATTGAGTATATATGGCTCAGCCACTACCTAGGACATTCTATCAAAAAATTTGACTATGAATTTGAGTTATATATTAGTTGCCATTGCAATATTTAGGCTTGACTAAAGTGGATTTGACGTGAAAGGAGTCATTACGCGATCTATGTGACCATTGACTGATCCCATGAAACACGCATCCTAAATTTTACTTACTTTTATGATGGCTCGTCTAGTCATTCAACTTGTTTTCTACAAATAATTGGCATAAAATTACACATTAGCCAACAAAAACTTATTACTAGTAGTGATTAGTTTAAGTTATACATAATCTTGATTTGTTATGTTATCAAACATACTCATGAAGTTTCACGAGTGTAGAGTGCACATAAAACTTATTTTTGTCTTATGAAGATATAGAGATTTAGTTTTCTAAAAGACTCTTGGATCAAGAGAATCAAATGAAAGCAATTATGAAAAAAAGAAATACGATAATAAAGAAAACACGTCAACTAATAAAGTAAACATTATCAAAAAAATTCATATTGCAATTATAAGTATCTTTTACGAGGAAATACTTTTATTGGGGTGCATATGTATATGTTCCATTTTACTAGAACTATTGTGGAAAGGCATTTCGAAAGATGGTACGTAGATGCCAAAAAAAACCCACATTCAATCAAGTCATTGTGGGTTGAAAGAGAGAAATATGATATAGTTTAATTGTAAGAGTCAATTTTTTTTAAAATTTTGATTGTGCATTCAAACATATAATCTTTGAAGTTTTGAAAAATAATTTTGGAGTGAATATAATTTTTCAGGTGCTCTAAGTGAAAAGTTTGTTATACATAGATAAATGACACAATAATTAAACCCCTTTATTATTATTAATATACAAGACAAAAGGGAGGGGCCTCTAGATTAAAAACAGAATGATTAAGCAGCTGTATCATTGTTCTATCTAAAATATTAATTGCAATGAGTATAAAAGATAATGTAACATCCTAATTTAAATGAGAGAGCTTTTCCATCCAGTTATAAACTTATTAAATTTGGAAGTATATCATTTTACTTGTATCTTGTTCTATCTAAAATATTACACAGTATAAAAGAGTTTTAAGCCTCCTTTATAAATTAATTTTATACAATATTATTTATATTCTAAACCTCTTTCCCAAAGCATAGGCAAAAGTGTTTTGTAACACAAAAGAAGAGCTAGCAAGCTAGCATAAGACAAAAAGATTTCTGGTACTGCAGTAAGCAAATTTAATTTTTATTACATAAACTGGAAGTGACAAGATAAACTGTAAGGACACTTTTTTTCGTGTGCAATGAAGTGTAATATCTGAGATCTCTCAGTTAACTGTATAAATATTTTAACGCATGCCTGAGTCCCTGACCTATCGCGGATAGCGTTTCGATTATGGATTCGATTGAATTCCATATAGTTATATTAAAAATTCATTGAATATTATATGCGTAAATTATTAATTCTTGTTTGGTAGCTCGATAGAGTTATGCAGATATTAGTTATGATCGAATCTATGCATTATTTTATCCAAGAATTAATTATAAAGAGTTTAGTTATTCAAGTATTATTTATATCACCTTCTATAAAATTATATGTAGATTAGTGGGTTTCTAAATTGTAAATTAAACACCGTATTAATTTTATACATGACCTCCCAACCAACTACAAACATGGTATTATTTATGCAGAATTTAATACATGCATAACTCGTCTTCAAACCAACTACCAAAAGACTTGAGAACTCAAAAGTTTTAAAGAAATAAAATTTTGAATCCATAAACTTTAAATCCCGACTCTACCTCCTTGACTGGCCATGCAGAAGCAAAAGTCGTATAGGGTTAGATTACAGATACGCTAGCTGCATGAATATGGGATAAAGGCACTACCTTTTTCATGACTACTATAAATTCTTTGGCCTTTGAGATCTGAACAATTCAAGTTTCCTCAATTGTTGATAAATTTACTGATACAAGGCATCAGAGATTTTCTCAAAACTTTAATCAAGAAAGCAGGCCTAAAATGGAGGGGCAACTTGTTAAATGAAGCATAACTTTTTTATTTTTACAGTTAGTAGTTTTCATATTCCATCAATTCATAATACTGCTGCTACCTACTTATACTTTACTATTCAATGTGCAAATCCAAAATCTTTGCTTTATGCATCGTGATCTGAGTTCGAGATCAATAAAGTGCAACCTATCTACTTTAATCTCATATACAAAACCAAGAGAGATGCTAAGGAAAAAAAACCTTTTAAACGATTAAACAAATGTTTCTTTAATTTTATATGATACGTTCTAAAAAATTTAAAACAATTAATTAATATATGCATTATGTTCCAATTTATGTGAGATTGTTTGACTGGACACAAAATTTAAGAAATATGAAAAGCTTTGCAATATTTCAAAATTATCCTTAAAATAAATGAATTTTTAAATAGAAGAGTACACATTTGTAAATTTTTGCCAAATAAGTGGATCTACCATCCTTAAAATGTTTATAGTATTATTAAACATTTGTCAAATAAGAAAATATATTTTTTAATGACAGACTAAATAGAAAAGTGTGTTAACAAGGGAAGTATATTTAACCTTGAGAGTAGTCAAGTATTTGCAGATTTTGGTTAGTACTAGCAGATTTGGTAATATAGCTGTAGTCTAAAAAGATAGTTTTTGATGGTTTATATGGCGATCTCGGTATTGGTTAAGTAGAATATATATTTTAGTTTAAAATTCGGTAAGTGTTTGGAATATTTAGTTTTGGAAAATTATTTTTGGTGATTTTTTAAAATAATCGAGGAAGATTGGTAAAAAGCTGTTATATTTTCTTTTTTAAAAAAACATATTCAGATGTTTTTTGAATTTGCCATAAGTAAGCAACTAACAGAAAAGGATCGAATTAAACCAGAAAAGCCATAAAGGCCCTTGGTTTTGTCAAACCATTCTTGGATACATCATGATGACTTCATATCTAGCAAGGCTCGAATCCAAAACCTACTATTAAAAAAGTGATCAATCTTTCTTTCATCATTTACTACTTCATAATAAAGAAAGATAAATCGAACAAACAAAGCAGTAGGAAAATAAAACAATGGAAGAAATCAGAAATAAAATAATGTGACTTGATATTCAGTGTATACTATACTACTTAAATCAAACGATCACATGCAGGAGCTCTTATAAGACTTCCAACAAACGTGAAAACATTTAAATCAAACTACAAATTCCTCACATTCAACACTCAGCAAAAATATCACTCTTCAATAAATTAACGTCATAAAATTTTCTCTTCCAGTAAGAAACTGATAATCTAGTCTAGCATACCAAATGGGTTTTCAAGCAATCACATGGACGTCAGTTTGCTGACATGAACAGCTACAAAAGAAATCCACTAAAACCATGGAAGAAGGGCCCTGGAGAGGAAAAGGTGGCCCTCAGAACGCGTTATGCAAATACCAGGGCATTCGACAAAGAACATGGGGCAAATGGGTGGCCGAAATCAGAGAGCCAAAGAAGAGAAGTAAGCTGTGGTTAGGATCTTTTGCTACAGCAGAAGAAGCTGCTATGGCTTATGATGAAGCAACTAGGAGATTATATGGACCAGATGCTTACCTTAATTTATCCCACATGAGAGCTAATTTCAATCCATTGAACAAATCACAAAAGTTCAAAATGGTTCACTTCCAGCAACAACTTTGTTTCATCAGTATTCCCTAATAGCACTGCCTTGCTAAACTTAAGTGCTCAGCCTAATGTTCATGTAATTCACCAAAGACTTCAAGAACTCAAGGGAACAGAGGAAGCATCATCATCTTCAAGTTCATCAATCAGTGATCCCAAGAATGAAATACAAAACTAAACTAAACAACCCCACTTGACAATTCCACATGTGGAGGAGAAAAAGGAAGCCAAATTCTCGTCACGAAACAAAGTAGTGGTTCATGATCAAGAGAAGCCTCAGATTGATCTGAATGGATTTCTTCAACACATTCTGAAAAGAGATGATCAACAGCCTGATAGAAGTCGTGATTGTAAAATCAGTTGTTTCAGAGTCGGGAGTTTTACTGAAAGATGACAATTCAGTTGCTCATTTCTTTGCTGATACAACAAATTACAATTAAGACACACTAGGTGCAATAACAGGTATAGAAGTCAGAAGATCATGAGGCAAAAGCAGAGGCTAGTAGATTTGTTGATGCTTAAAATGTGTGTCGTGTGATGAGCTTATGTTTCCCTCTTCACTATGGAACTTCTGAAAATACTGAACCATTTTAATAGGTCTATACGACTAGATTTATGGTAGCTGCTTGTACACACCATCTTACTAGAATCAAAATCATCACCAACTAGAGGGGAAACCTTTTAAACCTAAGTTGCTCGGACTCTCCAAAAGTGTTGCCACACCCGTGTCGAATCCTCCAAAAATGCACTACTTTTGAAGGATCCGACACGCACCAGATGACATTAACCACTCCTGGGTAATCCCCTGTTCTTTTGGGGTGAAAGGATATTTGCTGATGTTAGCAGACTTGAACAAGCTAAACAGAAACCTTGATCATTGGCATTCTTAACTGACGTTTCCTTGGGAGGTCCAACAAAACCCCAAGAGGAAAAGAGGCAGGGAGGGGGGGGTGTATCTAGCTTTAAAGACAACAAATACATAATTTTTACATTAAGCAATGACATCAAATTGATAATTCATGATGTTACTACAAGCTTAGTCTAAGGTTTACAAGCACTTTGAAGAATATGATTCTGGCAATATGATGAAAAAATCTAAAATCACTTGTAGATAAGGGCATCACGACCAGGTCCTATACCAATGTAATGGATAGGTACCCCAACAAGCTCCTCTATCCTTTCTACATACTCGCGTGCAGCCTTAGGCAAGTCAGTATACTTCCTGATGGAAGAAATATCACTCTTCCACCCAGGCAAAACTTCATACTCCACCTAATGTAGATGATAAATAATAGAAGTCAAAATACAGGAAAGTACAAAATGGTATTAAGATAAACGCAACAGGAGGGAAGAAGATTCAATATGCATAATTAAGGTCTCTAGATATGAACAGCCAATAGGAAAAAAATCATGCTATATGGGAGAAAACGACAGATGGAAAGAACAAAGAAGCACCAAAAAAATCAGGAAACTACGTTTTCGTCCACCTCCCAATAATAGGGTAAAGGAAATTAAACAAAAGTTAACTCCTCACAAATGGAACTTTAATGAAAAAGATTTATGCTTTTCAGCGACATCAATGCGTTAATATGGCTCAATTTCCCCAAACATTCACATGAAAGTTGGAATTAATAATCCGGGTTTCCAAACACCACAATATCATGCAAAAGGATGTTGAAAAAGAAAGAAAGATAAAAGAAACTTACCTTTATTTGCTCAAGAAGACGAAGATCAGAAGGAAAAGAATTTAATGTTGAGCCATCAGGATGCCTGTAAGTAACACCCAACTGAATTTCTGGTAGATCTGACAGCACATCTAGTTTTGTTAGGTTAAGAGAAGCAAATCCATTTATTTGACAGCAGAATCTCAGTGCGACTATGTCTAGCCAACCACAGCGACGCGGACGTCCAGTAGTTGTGCCAAACTCCTGCCCAGCAAAACGAAGAAGGTCACCACCTTTGCCCATGATTTCTGTTGGAAAAGGACCAGAACCAACTCTTGTGGTATATGCCTTAACCTGCAGGAAAAACATCAGTTAAAAATGTTCAATGTTTACTGCTCTACACTAAATGCAAATTGAAAGACCATGCACTGACTCGGTTCCAAAGAGATAGTTGATATGAGGATCATATTCTTCCGCAAAGAGCTGGGTGCATTGCACGTTTAACCGATTGACAATGATAGATGTACTGCAATATGTTTTTGGAAAGATAACACTAGCTTTATTCCCATAATATTAGCTAGACTATCAGATAAAATTGAACATCATGAGAATTATTCATTCTTCAGAATAAAAGGGCAAAAGTTCCCTTGAGAAAATAAATCAAGTTTGCTTACCACACCAACAAGATCACCAACAACTCTGGGAGCAATGCCAAGACCTGTACAGATTCCACCAGCCGATGGACTGGATGAAGTCACAAAAGGGTATGTTCCAAAATCGATATCCAACATTGTTGCCTGACCACCTTCCACCAAAATCTTCTTTTTCTGAGATATAGCATCATTCATGAAGTGCACAGTATCTGTAATAAAGGGTTCCAACCTCTCAGCAAATTTCTTATAGCGTTCCACTTCTTCCCTGAGCATGTCTGGACTATACTTAAAACCTGGGAATCTTGCAGCAGCATCTGATAATAAAAGATCAAGCTTTTGTGGGAATGTGTCCATATGCCTTAAATCACTTACTCTTACGCCATTTCTAATAACCTTGCTTGAATAGCATGGCCCAATGCCTCTCTTGGTGGTTCCAATAAAGGATTTAGCCAGCTCAGCTTCTCTAATTCCATCTATTTCTTGGTGAAAATCAAATAACAAGTGTGCACGATCAGATACCAAGATCCTTCCTTGGCAAGAGACTCCATTAGCTTCAAGACCATCAATTTCTTTAAAAAGTCCCGGTAGATGCACCACAACTCCGTTACCAATAACACATAGAGTTTCCTCATTGAGAATCCCGGAAGGGACAAGGTGCAGAGCAAACTTCTTCCCCTCAGAATTGTAAATAGTGTGCCCAGCATTGGCTCCACCCTGACAGCAAGAAACGTTATTCAGGAGCTTAGCTATCATAGCTAACAAGTTTATCTCTCAGGCAATATAAGTGAAGTGAAATGACAGGATAGCAAAAAATATTAAGTTCAAAACAAATTTGTACAAGTAATACATATGAACATAATGCAAAAATATTTGATCTAAACATTGATAATTTCATAAGATAGAATTTAAAACAGTTCCCCCTACAGAAACTATGAACCCAAGGTTTCACTGGGAATCTTTAGGAGGCCTCATTTATCCTATAATTCACCCACTTACTGAAACCAAGTATATCTCACAGAACTTCCAAATAACGAAGCAAATACTGTTCTTAATATGGCCTAAAATTTACTCCAAGACGTTAGCTTTGCAGTATCAGTGTTATTTAACCGGTTAAAGCAAGTTATTACTCACATTTATGAGGTTAACATATCATGCTTGATACGGAGTGTTACTTATTGCAATTCAAAAAATGTTTAGGAACATAAACTCATATAAATATACCTGACAACGAGCAACAATGTCGAAATGCTTTGCCAGTATATCAACGAGCTTTCCCTTTCCTTCATCGCCCCATTGGCAACCCAACACGCCGGATACCTGACTCAGTGACTCAATCCGACTCAATCCTGACTCATTAACCCCCTGATGGTCCACTACCGAGGCAAGCGGCTTTGTCGAACAAACGACAATTGAAGGAGTCTTCTTCCGCTGCTGGAACTGATTTAACCTATAACTATAGGTCCCATTGTAACCGAGGATCCCATTCCGGTGAGTCGCCGTTGCCGTGGTGATTGGATTGGAATCGAGCCTGAGAGTTGAGATGTTCATGGTAATGGCAGTGCCGCGGCGGCGTGCGGTTGCGCTGTGCACGCTAAAAACGGAGATATGCAAGAGAGAGGAAAATGTATTTTTCAGGGTTTTGGTCCAGTTCACTACGTGCGGCAAATATTATACGTATTCATATCTATTCTTTTCTCTCTTTGTTTCCTTTTTCTATTTTTAAGTTTAAAAGCTACTCCTCCCTTTGGACAACCTTATTATCCGTGTTAAAAATACATTATTTAAGATACTTGTTAGTACTATTTTTAAAGATCAAAATATAATTGAATATAATAAATATTGACTAATTAGTGAAGAAAATCTAAGTGAAAATCTAGAGCAGTATAGCACATTCTTATATTTTAATATTGTGATTGCTTAGATTAATTCTTCTTTTTCTTAGAGAAATTGATATTTTAAATGATTAGACATAATAAATAAGAATATGATAGTCAAAACATATCGTTTCCAAAGAGCATATAAACAAAGAAAATGACAAGTAAAGTAATCCCGTGAAAGTACTCTTTAAATGACATTTGCTTTAGGTACATCCACAAAATTCAAAATTATTTTTTTACTTTTTATAGTAAAAATCAAATAAGCAAATTAAAATCTAATAAATAAATTATAACGAAGGAGAGTAAATAATTTGTATATTAATTTTAAAAAAGGCGAAATTTATCGATGACCACCTAAAGTTGACAACAATTTTCACTTAGACACTTTAACCAGGGTTTGTTCATTTTAGACACTAAGGTTCAGTTGTGTCATTTTGACACTTTTTAAACAATCAACAAAACTTTTAAAGAGAGTGTAGCACACTTACTGATGATGTGTCAAGAATGACGAATTAAATAAATACATGTGGTATATATACCAAAAATAAATATTAAAAAAATATTGTGAGTAAATTATTTTTTTTAAAACTATTTGGTTAATTACTAAAAAAAAAAAATTGAATAATTAAAACAAAAAATAAAAAAATTGCAGCAACCTCTCTCTTTCTTCTCACCATTTCTTTATCTTCCCTTTAACCACCATGGCCCTTATTTGTCTCTATCATTAATGGCAGCTCTGTCATTCTTCACTGCAACAACCCATTGCTTCGTCTTACTCTTTGTTGAACAACTTTCAGTCTTTCACCTCTCTCTTTTCCACTTTTATTTTCTTCTCCACACACACTGCTTCTCCCTCTTCTTTTTTTCAAATTGATGTCGGCATATATATGAAGAACAAGTTGAAGATGGTTGAATAGAGTTTGAAATTGCGTAGAAAGAGATGTTTTTTTTTTTAAAAAAAAAAAGAGAGATGTGAAAGAATTATTTTTTAAAAAAACGAATTCGAAAGGAAAAAAATACAAATTTAATGTGAGAATGAGGAGAAAGATGTAAAGAAGAAGAAAAGTGAATTCATTCTTTGATAATATCAAAGACTCCATTTTTTCAACACAATTCATCTTTTTATATGAAAACACCAATTTTTCTCCGATAATGTTGTGTCTGGGTTATGAAATTTTGATGTTTCTAAGTGATAATTAAATGTATTTTGTGTGTTTCTTTTGTTTTGGCTGTTGATATTGAAGAGGTTGTCGAATTGTATGGTAAAAACGGTGAGAAGAATTTTCCGACGAGTTGGTAATCAATCGGTTGTCACTTGATTTTTGTTCGGAAAGGTGAAGAAGATGAAAATTTTTATGGTGGTTGAGGCACACCATGTCATACTTATGTGAGGGACTATTTTAATAAATAAAAATATATTTTGTGGATCCCATGCCTTTTCAACTTCTCCATTTATCTTTTCACTCTTCCACCTCACCTTCTATTTACCCTTCTCTTTATATTATCATTTTTTTAATTTAAATATATTTCATTAAACAAATTTAAAATAATGCAACAACAAGATCAAAGCAAAATAAAAATAGTAACATCCAAAAATTTGTATTTTATTATTTTTCTCTCTCACGTTATTTCTCCAGTTCTCCAATAAAAAATAAAAATGTCCTAAAATTAGTAATTTATTTTCAAGCTTTTTTTTATAGTTCATAATATTCATTTGTCAAAAGTCAAATAGAGATAAATATATTAATACTAATTTAGATTTAAAGTCAAATAATTACATATTTGAAAAGAGTTAAATTAAGATGCGTGCTCTTAACCTCAAAAAAATCAATTGTTTTAGTTGTAGGATAAACATAATTAATAGTTATTTAAAATTACTTGTCAAATAACAAAATCAAAATATAATTAATCTTTTTTTTTTCATTTTACTCTCTTAATCAATTTATTAGACTATTTTTTGTTCTCGAAAACCAAGCTATAAAATGTCTCTTTTTTCATTATATTAACATGATAAGAATTGCAACTTATTGTATTTTTTGGTTGAATTGAAACTTAGTGGGAAGGATTATATATTTATAAACAAACATTATAAGTTGCAATTGTTATGTTAATATAATACTTAATTTTTTTTAAAAAATGTTAATTAAATTTCACATAGTTTGAATTTCGGGAATAAAAAGATATCATTTAAATTGACGGAAGAGTATGTATATACGAATGTGTTTATGGATGATTTTTCAATTTTGGGTTACATGAAAATAGTACCAAAACTTATGTAATTATTTGTCAAGATTATTGATGCTTTTTTAAAATTATATTTTCTTGTTGGAGAATATTTAACGCATTTAAGTGTGTATGAAATTACGAAATTATTGAGAAGAGAAAAAAAATAATTTATACCATTTTTTTCTTTTTCTTAAAATAAAAAATTTATACCCCTTTCATTTTTTGTATCAGTTATTTATTTTTTCTTTTACATTTTCTTTAAGAAATTATAAATAAAAATGATAGTTTATTAATTTACTTCTTAAGAATTTATTTTTACAATTTTACAAAAAAAAATTACACTTTCAAGAAGAATTAATTGTTAGGATAATGAAAATAAAATAATTTATTTTAGTAATATAAATAATTAATATAGGATAGAAAATATAACATCAAATATTATAAATAGGATGAATTAGGCTAAAATTTACACTTTTTATAAATAAAATTATTTAAAGGTAAGGAAAGTAGCCAAATTTGAGACAATTGTAAAAAAAAAAAAAAGGGGTTGAAAAGTTGAATGGTAAAAAGTTAAAAAGGAAGAGAGAGAAGGAATTTCGGTCCATTTTTTTGAAAATGGGACTTAATAATCCACTAGGCAAACTTTGAGAGGAGCCTCATACAAGTTTTGTCTGCCACGTCATATCTATCCCTCAAACACCATAAAATTTTTCGAAGAAGATGGAGTATATTTTAAAGTATTTGCATTTTCTTTTATTTAAATATAAATAATATATTTTTTTTTACAAAATTCAAGCTTCTCACACGTTCAAAATAAGTGCAACACACACAATGTGTCAACTCAGCAAAAAGTGTCAAACTAATACAATAAAATCTTACTATGAGTGTCTAAAATGGATAAATCCTAATTGAGATGTCTAAGTAAAAAATTAATGGCAACTTTAGGGGGCCACCAATGGTCAGGAGATTCAGTGTTTGGGCCATTTGTGGCTTGATGTGCATGACGTGAATGAGCAGTTGGATCAAGTTTTTACGCGGATTTTCCTTAAAATTGACCTGTGTTTAATTTTTGTCTTTATTTTTCGTTTAATGAGAATGTATGGGATCAAAGTATTCTTATTCATTCCGACTTAATTCACTCGGCATAAAACTTCTTCTTTTTTTTGACAAAACTAATATTTTACTTTGATCGACTAAGTTTTAAAGAAATTAAGTCATGCATCAAAAGTTACGTAGTTACTTCTCATTAGCAACCTGTACTAATTCAATGAAAAACTAAATTGAAAATGAATTCTAACAAGTTTAAATATGTTTTAGATTCATGTAAGCTGCTTAGAGAGACTAAATTTTAAGTGGTGTCTAGGGTTTCTTATTCGATTTACATGGGTTGAATAATGAACCAGTTAGAGCAAGTATATCACCTTCTTCCCCTGTATTGTTTATTCGCGGAGTTGATCCATATTTGCTCGTTCTGTGCTAATATCTCACTCTTATATCAGAGGGGGAGGGTGACTCCTTGGAATGCTGTTATAATGAGAGATGCCATTATCAATGGGACTGGCTCATTTGCTGATAGAATATCTACTGTGGAACTAACATCAAGAGAGGTGTGTGGCAAGATCAAGAAAATTGCCTTCTTCAAAGGTGGGAGGAACGATGGGTATGAATTTGAATGCAGAGTCGTTTATCGGCACATACAAGATGTGGATATTGTTCTTGTGAATTGTCAGGTAGAGCTTTTTGCTTCACTCTGCGAAGCTAGTTGTATGCACTATTTCATGCTTCCTTCTAGGGGTATCAAGTAACAAAAATGACATATGATTAACAGATTAATCACAATTAGAACTACTAGATTGACAACAAATGAATAGCATGTAATGATTAAGCAGAGTATCTATTATACTGCAGAAAAAGTGCCATCGGAACACAAGATCATGGATGGAAGAACCTTTTAGCCTAAAAAAATAATCCATATAACATGGAAGGCTTTGCAAAGGTGAGACGCTTACTTTTAAATCTATGTTTAAAGCATTCAACTCCTTTTAAACATGAAATTTTCTTGCCTTGTTGCGATAGATGAATGAATGTCAAACAGTGAGAACATGCAATGTGTGCAGATCCTATCCTTTGCATGAGACTTGGTTTTTTTAGCAAACAATTGAGTCCACTGAAGCAAGCAACAACAACTATTTTACAGCTAAAAGAGCTCTTAGACCCTTACAAAACATTTAAAAGTAATAAAATCTCACCTTACTAAAAATATAAAAGCAATAAAATCTCACAAAACACATAAACCAATTGTGCAACTCTTTCTTAATTAGCTGAATATCAAATGGGTGATGTCAGGTCACAACAAGAACTGCTAAGATGTACAAAAGAGATAGGAGATAAGGAAGGATAAGGCAAAAATGGTGGAATTCCATATCAGCCAGCATCTGGTGGACTATATGGACAAAGAAGAGATGGAAGACTTCTAAACACATAGCCAACCCACTTAGAACATCAGGTTTAACTATATTCTTTTGCTTTCTTTTTGGTGTAAAGTGGAGCTTGTAAATGCTGCTGACCCTCTATTAGAATTCATATATTCCCTACGGGAATAGAAGGGAATGCTGCTAGACTTGTACAAATATGTCGTTACCAACTCATAATTGCTCTTATGAATAAAATAGTTACCTCCTCAAAAAAGAAAACATCTCACTAACTTTATGTGCAAGGCGTCTAACTCCTTAATAACTCTCTGTGCCAAGACCTTCTCCTTAAATGGAAACTTATGATGTGCAAGTTGCAAGACTCACAGTGAAACCAACCACTTGCCCGTGCACCTCCACTCACACATCCAACAGACCAAGCAACCTTAAGCTCATACAAATATTCTAGCGTAGGACACAAGAACCTCAAAGTTTAAGCATGCTGACCCGAAACATAGGAAGGCAAAGTTACTTCTCAGAAACATGATATCTCAATTCTCAAGTAACATGTGAGTAGAACACTGACGAATAAGGGGAATTACTACAAAAGGCGAGATCAACCTATAAAGGCAAGATAACTTCTTACGAGATATTATCGCAAGCCTAGAACAAGCAATCAGACCACTTGAAAATAAGTGGCATAACTCCAACAGGTAAGATAACTTCTTAGGTGCTTTCCCTTCCCTTCCCTTTCCACCCCACCCCCAATCTGTTCGTAGAGAATGAACCTTAAACAAGCATGATTCATCCCTCTCAAAGTAGTTTTCTTGCCTAGTTCAGTCTGCAAGTTTTCTTTTTGTTATAAACGCAGCAGGCAACCAGACACCCAACCAGCTTTGGGATTGAGGCACAGTTGACCAATTGAACTCAATCACCCATATTTAACTAGTCTGAACACAACCATCATACTTGAATCTTCTCAAATGAAACACAAACTAAGCTGTTAATTACATAACCTGATCCAATTATAACATACTATTAAACACAATTACAAGCAAACATTACACATCCACGAGTGAAAATAAAAAGAAAAATATTGTCAACCATTGTCATTTCACAATTACCATATTGCTGCGCTTACAGCATCCAACGTTTCATTAAAACTGAACAAAACAGTAAGCTCAAACTTCAAGTCTACGCTTAAAAGTCATAACATTTATTTCCCAACTTTCTAAAAACACAAACTATAAACAAGGAAAACTATCCCCATTTATCGAAGCCCTAATTTGACAATCCAAAAAAGGGCGGAATTCAAATCCATACCCGAGCAGATCCACAGATTATTCAGCATCGGCGGATTCGAGTTCGAGGCGTTTTAGGGCTTCCTGGTGGGCCCAAGTTTCAAGGGTGAGATCGGGCTTGGCGTTGAGTCCCACACCGAGGATGACGATGGTGAAAAAGCTGGTGATGTAGCATGGGAGTTCCCAATCCTCCCATTTCCGGGACTGTCCGGGCGGTGTTGGAACACGGTTGAATAGGTATCCGTTAGGTCGATCTTGGTGGCCCGCAGTGGTGAATGGGTTCGGCCCGTGTCCTCCTCTGGTTCGGAGGCCCGAACTAACACGGGCTCGTAGCGCGCCGGCGGCGGTCGCTAAGGGTTTCACGGACGGCATCGTTGGACAGGTGAACGAAAGTGTGCAAGAGACTGGGCCACGGCTGTGTATTTGTGTATTTGTGTGATTGGATCCCCTGTGCTGTGAAAGCGGAGATCAAACGTTGTCGTTCTAGGCCAAGCGTTTTTTTGTGTAATATATGAAGGGCCAAGCCAATGTTTTGATTGATTTTTTTTAGGTGTTTTTAAACTAAATTGATTTAGAGAAGTTATGAAGTGTTTATAAGTGTATTTGTCTTAAAGTCAAAATAATAAAAAGTTAATCAAAAATTAGAATTTCTAACGTATGTCTTATGGCTGGCTTATAAACCAAAAGTCAATCCAAATAGACTCTTAACGTGGAAGCATGAGACGTAAATCTCGTGAATGTTTAGTTTTTAATTTATAATATATAATAATGCAATAACAAATACACTAATAAATTTTTAAAATTTTAAAGCATGATTAAAGGAACTCATAAAAAATAAAACTTCTAATATCTTTTTACAAGTAGAAATAATGCAATGATATATAAGGTATTAGGAGACGCAAATCAACTCTAACATTTTAACATGCAAACAAAAAAAATCACAAATCTTTTAAATGTATTACTATCATTATGCAATTTACCTCTCTAAAATAAATAATTAATAAATTATTAGTATTATTAAAATATCATTCCTTCGTGAAAAATATTTTCAAATAAAGAAATAATTAAATATGATAATTTTAAGACATGGAGCAAAAACATGAAGACCGATGACAAATGAAGATGTAAAATTCAATTATGTATTTTTAAAAGAAGTGTTAAGTGGTATTACCCTCTCACAGTGTTCTCATATGAATAATAATATGGCTTGTTATTTGAGTTACTTTCAATTTTTTTATTTCTATAGATAAAAGAAATTAGTAAGCAACACTCATTAAAGATTTATGAAGATCAACAGTATTGACTAATGAATTTGACACGCAATTTATGTAATAATTATTAGACAAGGCCCGAGCATTAGACATTAAAAGTGTTTAATATATACAATCGAACGTTTAAAGTGTAAATCTCATAAAACTAAGTAATATATGTGAGCCTCAAGACGTTTTGCTAGTACGTCACCCAGGGCGAATCCGAAAACTGCCTTTCAAAATACTGGCCTTCGGTAGTATGTTCTATACGCCAAATCAACTCAATTTACTATATTAAATAATTTAATACCCCTATGGTAAATTATGCATTAGTTTACGCTAATCACTCCCTAATGGCACAAAGAGTAATGTAAAAAATCACGGCACAAAATCCACCTACTGACAAGTGCTTTCGGGCTTTCCCTCCACTCTAAAATCCACTTAATACCCTCGGGCCTCAACGTTTTCCCGGCTCTCAGCCTCACTATTTCCGCCTCCCCTTTTCATCATCGGAGGATGATAAGCACTACTATCAGAGGACGTTATGAAGGCGGCGTAAGGGAGGCCGTCACCACCGTCACCGTTCACGGCGGCGCTGTTAGGATTAATGGTAACGTGACTGAGGCCACCTTCGTCAATGGCTCCTCCTTAGAAGGTCTTTCTTTCTCCCTTGAAAAACCTGGCTCTTTCCTTATCGACTATGACGTCCCCAAACAGGTATGGTATTTACCAGTACTTTCTCAGTTTCAATTTGTTTATCAATTTTAGCTTATCTGAAGTCCATTAAACTGGTTCCCTTCTATCTTTGAGTTAAAATTGATATACTTTGGAAACGAAATGAAAAGTAGGATAAGTTGCGATTCTCCTTGTAACAAAATTGTGGGAAAAAAGCATACATATAAATGTTAATCTCGATAAGTGAGGAGTGCTATTTTTTACTAGAAAATGATAGATTTGTTCTATTTTTTATAGGATGTGCGTTTCCAATTTATGAATAATGTGAGGGTTATGGACACGCCTTTGAACTTTACCTATACTCATTGGAGGGGAGACAACAGAACTGTAGTGGATGGGACACTGGCGATTGACTCGTCTAACAAGTTATCAGCCAATTATGGGTTTGATTCTGGTAACTGCAAGTTAGGGTATAGTTATGTGTATAGAGGCTTGACTACTTTCGAGCCAAGCTATGATTTTGCCAAAAATTCGTGGGATGTTGCTTTGTCACAGCGGGTGGACCAGGACAATGTGGTCAAGGCTTCATATCAAAGTTCAAGCAAGCTTTTGGGACTGGAATGGTGTAAGAATCCAAGTTCAAGTGGAGGATTTAAGGTATTATACTGTTTCAATTTTGACTCGTGCACTGTGCAGTGTAGTGATAATGGATGTGGTTCTGTTCTCTTATTTTGAACTGATCGGATTTAATCTATTAACCACTTGCGCTTTGGGGGGAATTATCATCCTAAAGAAAGTTTACCCAAAATGCATAGCCTAAAATATATTCCGATATTTCTGTACAACAATTCCTTGGCCATTCAGATTCTACAGAATTATTTTCTAAAATTACTACAACATGTTTTGGATGGTTATAATTTAGTTCTGTTTCATTTTGTAACTCCACAGAGTAATTTATTTGTCTTGCCCCATCTAATCTGTTGCTTAGACTCCGTACGTATGCTGCCGCACAAATAAAATACTTCATTTGTTTTGACTGTGTTAGTAAGTATAAGATTTGATGTAAGATTAATGAATATCATTCATCACCAGCTACATTTGAAGAATATTGCGCTTATGTCCACAGCCACGTCAAGTTTGTTAATGCTCCACACAGGAACCCTCACATATTTTCCTTTGGATGAATGTAAAGGAATCAGTTGAATTAACTTCTTTTTTGGATATGTTAACCTACGTCTCTTACCCTAACCAATCCTCTCACCAAGAGTCATCAGTGGTGCATCCCAACTTTGCTTCCTTGGTGACTCAACTCCCAACCTCGACGGGTGTTTTCAATTAAGCCACCCTCTCTTGTCAAGGATGTAGCCTGTCTTGGTTTGACTGATTATCAAGTAGGGAAATCAGAAGGCAAACAAGCCTCATATTTAGCATCATACCACCAATTTGCACATAATGCTTTGTTCTGCCACCAGAAGTAATTTCATAAACATACCAGCATTACATTTGATCGAAATCAACTTTTACGGTATTGATATTGCCTTCCTCTTTCTCTTAACTATATAATAATATGGTTGGCTTGACTTGGTGGTGTTTGTAATAAGCTTATTTTTCTATTCACTATGTAATTGTATATACATGAAGTAGAATTTGCATACACTAAGACGTCTGCTTTTAAATATAGTTGTTTTCATTGCATATTAATTTTCATTTCTTTGGAATTCCGTAACTAATGTGGATTGTCTTTTTGTCTACTAGATCTCTGCGTCTGTGAATTTGGCAGAAGAATCAAAGTTTCCAACATTAAGTGTTGATAGTAGGTTGCATGTTGAACTGTAGCTTGATGATATGCCTCTCGAGATCTATTCTTCAGGTGCTACATATGGCCAGCTTTGTGACACACATCGCATTTGAATATGCCTCTTCACAAATGACACAGCACCTCTCTTTTGAGCATATCGCAACGTGTTTTATGAACTTAGGTCGGAAAACGATATATTTTTATGCAGTGAAATTACATCTAGCTCTCCTTATTTGTTGGTGCTACATATTACTTGCCAGAAATTTAGTTTCTATCCGAACATGGCCAAACTAATCTGAAGCATTTCTAAGCTACTAATACATTGATGTTGGGCATTGACCAAATCAACTCAAAGAGTAGAAAGTATTTGCAAAAATCCTAGTAACTAAGACAAACAAGTTGAAATGGATGGTAATAATGGTGATAAGTGAAGGTGGCTCTGTGTATTACTTATTTCACGCCTGGTTAAACTATTTAAAGACAAATAGTTTCATGCTAAACCACCAGTTAATGTTGTGATAACAATGTCAGAGATATGGCGACATGTTCAACAAATGTTATTCATGAGGGAGAAGAACAAAGCAATGGATCAACAGGACATTCAGCTCATGTAGTTCCGCATTTGCAGATACTATAACTTACTGTTACAAACATCATGTAAAGCTCTATATTAACTTCATAAAGGTCATAAACAATGGCAGGTCCCAAGAGAGAACTCACATTTTTATGATAAACAAGAGAAATTCAATGATCTAAAAGCCCTCCTAAGTAATGGAAATGAGTATAAACACTTCAAGCAAACAAAATCGTCCAAAACCATCCCACTATGCCAAACTAGTCTCATTGGACTCCAATATTAGGGGCTTCAGCTTTAGCCAACCCAAGCTCCTCCTCCAGCTTGGTCCAAACTTTTACCAAGTTAGGAGGGAACTTCTTCTTCACAGTCCTACTCATCCCTTTTGCATCTTTCAACTTTGATTTCTTCACCAACCCTTCCACCAAATACTTGAGTGTATTGAAATCCGGTATCTTTTGAACTTTCACACTCTCCTTGAACACCTTATAACCTGTCTCAAACCTTCCCTTCTTACACAAATAAAAGATTAGAGTCCTAAAAGTTGCAGCATTTGGTTTGCACCCGTTTTTCTCCAGATCCTCATAAACCTTCTGTGCCTCGTCCATCAATTCATTCCTACAATAACTTGTCATCAAGTAATTGTAGCTGATCGTATCAGGTTTTAATCCAGCATCGCACATTTCCTCAATTAAAGCTTTCACCCCCTCCGGATCACCACCCTGAATGTTCATAATTTTTACATTGTATGCACCAACATCTGGTCCACAACCTCTGTTCACCATGTCATTCCATACCTTCTCCGCCTCATCACTCTTCCCTTTCTTGTAAAATGAATGCAGTATAGTAGTGAAAGTAACAGTTGTAATCTCCACGCCTTTCTCCTCCATCTCCTTGAGTCTTTCCATTGCCATTTCCGGCGACCCCATTTCACAGTATGACCTAATCAATATACCATATGACACTTTATCAGGTAAAAATCCATACTTCACTGGAATTTCATCAAACAGCTGGGCGACACGATCATATAGTTTCGAATGCACGCAAGCTGATAAAAGCACATTGAAGGAAATAGTTGATCTGGGGGTGCCTAAATCATCCATCTGATGATAAATTTTAAGTGCGTGATCAAACATCCCGGCAACACCATATGAACGGATGATGGATGAAAGAAAAGGCTCTTGGGTAATTTTGGGGCTATTCTTGTGAGATTCGAGGAAACTTTCGATGTCGGAGAAACGGTGGGACTTAGCGAGGCGCTTGACTGTGTATTCTTGAGCATAGCGGGAGGACAGAGGGGAAATGTAACGATCAGAAACGGAGGAGTAAATCTCTAGGGCTTTATCAGGGTCGTGCTCGGCTTTGAGCTTTGATTTTGCTTTGGATATAGAAATGGTGGCCGTGGTGGTGGAAGTTGACGAGGCGGCGGCGGCAGCGGTGGTTGTGAGGTGGCGTGCCTGGCGCAAAGCGATGGAAGAAGACATTTCTCCTAGGGTTTAGGTGGGGGTTGGAGATAAGCTTGAAAATGGAGTAGGGTTTAAGCAGGCGTTCGAAGGCTTTCAATTTGAAAGTTAAAAGTGTCAATACAATCATTTTACAATGGTTTCAATTCGGGAAAATTACCAAAATCATGTCTTTCTTTGTTAGTGGAACTTGGTTTGAATTGACTCGTTTTAAACGTATTTAAGTTAAGATAATTTTAAAGCATTTTAAAAATATTTAGATATATTGAAAAATATTTATAAGTATTTGATTTAAAACTAAAATAAACTCGATAAGCTAGAATTTCTAACTTATAATTTTTAAATTGGCATATGAAGAGTTTTTATTGTAAATGTTTCTTCATTAATAAAATATTTATTTGTAATAAAATAAATAATTTATATTTATATATAATAATTAATTTAAATGAGAAAAAGATTAAAAAAAGAGAAAAAAGATAAATATAAATAGAGATTGGGAGATGTTACATCACCTTGTCTATGTTTCTTCTTAATTATATATATATATGGATTGCATGTTGTTCAACCTTTCACGAGTTGTATTTATTTGTTGAAAATTTTCTTTGTTCAAATATAGATTTTTTGTTTATTTATTTTTTTGTTGAAAATTTCTTACTTTATTATCAGTTGTGATTTTGCCGTTTTTGAAACTGAAGCTTCTGTTTGAATAAAATACATTCCTTTAACTTTATTTAGTGGCACATGATTTTTGTGTAGATTCTTCTTCAATATTTGTGTACTGGTTTTTCGGATGGGTATAATTTTAAATTTTTCTTAAAATAAAAATTGGTTTTGATTCTTATATAGATGTGCTTAAAATATTCTGATTGTATATTTATGAGAAATTTGTGTTCCCTTAGTCCCATATTTGTATTTCTTTTATACATATATCCATTTTTTATGTTGTTTTTTCTTCTAATGAGGGGATATCTCAAACTGCTTTATTTGTTTACTTAAGTTTTTGTCAGGTAGTAATAGGTGGCCTGAAGTTTATTTTATTATGGAACTGTGCACGTATGGAGGTTTTTTTTTTTTTAAAAAAAAAAAATTGTTTGACAAAGGGCCTTAGGAGAATTTCTGTATGAACTTCTTGACTATGTGTTAATGTGTCCAATTTTTTTTGAGAAGAAACTCAGAAAGGACATATTTTTATATTCAATAGGGATACATTTGGTTGACGTTTTTCCATTTCTTTTGTTTCCTTTACTTTTAGTTTAATTTTTAAAGCTGATATGATGTAAAATGATTTATGGCCAAGAGATCTGCCCCGGCGTTTACACCAAACTTTACTAATTAGCAAAGGCGGATTTAAGATTTTGAGATATTGGATGCCATGCTTTGTTAAAGAGAATTCAAGTTCATTTATACAGCAAGGAGGCCTTCAAGAAGAAAAAATGTGGTCATTGTCGTAAAACTTTAGAACAAAAGAGCAATATAAAGATGAAAAACAAGAAATAATATAAGATGACTTTCTTTCTTTCAAGTGTATTCAATATCATTCTCAATGCCACTATTTACGGGATTACATTGAGAAATACCAAAGAGTGTCATAAACATGACATTAAACCTTGAGAATTACTATCCATAAAGGAGAAAATAAACCTAAGAGTTATGATCACATTATCAACATAACTCGGAGGGAATTAACCTAGGAATTATGGTCATCCATTTAACCACCAAAAGATTTGTAACAGTCATGTGGGTATCCCTTGAAATTTGGTAAATTACTCTGCATTTGACAAACAAAAGTGAAAAGCTCTAATAATTAGTCATCCAAATGAATAAATTATGTGACTTTGCCTTCATATGGGGTTCAATTATAGGTTGCCCCTTCCCAAACTACTAATTAAGCATTGTCGCATCACTTGGTGGAGAAATCACGATGCTAACAGCGTGGATTTCCACAGTCCATCAATAACACAAAATACAAATTAGAAGATCTAAGATGTTGTTGATATTTAATTTATACACGTATGTGTGGTTGTTTACCATATTTGATTTGCAAAAGGAAAATTAAGTAAAATTATTGCCAGAAATTTCAAAGCAACAGATTATTCCCTATTCTTTTTATGGTTACTTGGTGTTCAAAGTAATGTAGGCAATATGGAGAATGATGTATTATGCTATATTTAAGGAATACAAACAACAGCATACTGCTGGTGTATGTATATACCACAAATTATTGTTGAAAATAAAATGAACATATATGAATAAATAAACATTCAAGATGAGGCGTGGATATCTCGCTCTCTTTTGGAGATTCAAGACCATTGCGGTATAATCTACCCCGATCCAACATAACCCTTGACTTGTCCCCTCCAGAATATAACAACTCAACAACATTGTGTGACCCAAACAACTTCGGATAAGTTGAGTAGTCCAAAGCTCCACCAAAAGAACACCTTCCTTCAATAACTCTCTCTTCGCTACATTAACCTCAAAATATAAACACAATATAATACTTCTCATGATGAAAATGATTCTGAGGATGACTTCTTCTGCCTCACAGAACACTAGAGTATTATCCTGCATATTGGAAATGTTGTTATCTCCAGGTCATTCACCTGAAATTCCCAGATCCAGCCCTTCCCTTTTGCAGTGTTATACTAAGATGAACAAGAATGGAGAAAGGGGGTCACCCTATTTCAACCCTCTCTGATATGTAAAGAAACCAGTAGGCGTTCTATTGATTAACACTGAAAATTTTACTGTGCTAATGCAGTTCTTGATCCATCTGGAACAAAAGTCCATTTTTTCTAGCAATTTAAATGATCATATGCTTTCTAAATGTCTAACTTGCATACAACCCCTGGTTTGTTTACTTCTCTGTCTTGAGTCTACACACTCATTTGCGCATCCATTATTTGTCTTCCTTTAATGAAAGTCATCTGCTGATTATCCACCAAACAGTTGATCACCTTCTTGAATTTCTCTGGCAACAACTTTTCTATGATTTTATAGACTCCCCCATTAGATTGATAGGTCTAAAGTCATTTAGCTCCATTGCTCCTACTTTCTTGGGGATCAATGCTCTTCTAGAAAACCACCTCATCATGGAAGTTCTGTACCACTGCTACTAATGATTTCCCAACAGTGTTTCGAAGAAATCCATCTGGACCTGAGACCTTGTCCTCAGCACCAATGTTGTCCACGATCTCATGAGGCTCAAAGGGCGACATGTTGCCCTGGACAAGGTCTTCAAGCAATCTCTTCTTTTCAAGCAATTTCTTCAAACTCAGCACATGTTGTTTCTGAAGACCCAGATTCCCATGTACTGCCTTACTCCATTCTTTCAAGTTTCAGCTTAAGCCACCCGCACAACATCAGGATTACTATTGATGTTGGAAGGATGGCGCACTAACTTATGACAAGTCCAAGAAGAAGCAAAATTAGCAACATTGATGTGCATGTTTTTTTAAGAATTTGAGATTGATTTGAAATCTTACCTGACACTTCATATCACATTCATTTGAAATCTTACCTGACACTTCATATCACATTCCAAATCAAAAGCTGCGATTCGGGTCGCGAAATCAGCCCGGCCCAAGAATGAATAGACACACACGGGCCGAGTTCATACCCTTTTAAACTTTGACCTGAACCTGTCGATCTCCCCCTGTTTCCGTCTCTTCTTCACTTCCTCACAACACACAGGCTTTAAGCTCTTAGTTCTTCGTTTCTTTACCCAGAGAAAATTGTTTGTTTTTTTCTTAGCTTTGAATAGTTCTATTTTCTGGTAAAATAAATAGTCCTTATAGTTTTGAGTTTCATAGAAAATAATCGTTTTGGAATTTTAGATTTGGGTTTCACCCTATTGTTAAACGAAAGGATTTAACAACAAGGGATGGATTTAGCTGTGATGAATCAGGTATATTTTGGTTTCCTTATATGGGTGCTTTTTTATTTTCATGGAAAATATTGTATGGATGGCTGATGAAAAATTACACAAGGTGTGCTTGACTTATTTGAAATGTTTTGTTTTGCAGAGTGTAGATGGAAGGGTATTTGGTAATGAAAACTCGGCTTCAAGTGAAGATAGGTAAATTTTTGTTTATGTGATGAACAATTGGTGCACCTGAAAACAAAAAAATAACTACAGACTCAATCTCAAATCAATTGAGGTTGGCTATATGAATCCTCACTCATTTGGACGATACTCAATCATGTGAAAAATTTGTACTCCTGAAAACAACTTAAAATGAATAATTTGATTTAAACTGTATTAGTAAAGTTAATACCGAGAATGAATGTCTAGTACCCGAGCAAATTTCCATAATGGGCCAATGAGGCCCTTAGCCAAGTCGTAACTCCTGTAAATGTACTCCTACTGCGTGGGAAATTATAAAAGAAAAAATATGTTGAAATGGAAACATAAAATATACAGGAGAATTTCCTCCCTCTTTTCATCCTATGCTTGTCACTCACCTGTGTATGTTTTTGTTTGCATGTCCTTTCGGGTGAGATTTCTTCTTTGTTTCCACTGAATTCATGTTCATCTTTTTTTATTTCATTATTTTGTCGTAATGCAATGAGAAAACATAGTATTTAGATGATTTGTAGAAGAGTACATAAAGGGGACTAATCGTCCACGAAGTACATGAATGAAAATAATTGTAACTAAGTCCACGAAGTACATAAATGAAAATAATTGTAACTAGCTAGTGCTGTTAAATCACTTTGATAGGCCTAAAGGAACTATACTTATCCAAAGAATTACCACAACAAGCTGTTGCCACTCATCTTGAAGGATTTCTCTGTTATCAAGAAAACCCTTTTGAAACTAATAACCTTACAAAGAAAAGATAATAACACAAAAGATCCACTTCCTGGCAGGAAAATAGATTCTGGTCTGTATTTATTCACTTTGAATTCAGAAAAATACCTTTTCTAATCATATTTCTTGATGGTTAAGTGTTTATAGCATCCATCAAATGTAAGCCCTAGGTAGAGATCGTATGCAGTTCTATTTCCAGTATGGTTTGAAGAAAGGTCTTCTTGCTAAAATTGGGAAATGTTTAATCTTATGATCCTGGAAATAATTTTTTTTTCTTAGCTTGTCCAGCTGATTATCTTGCGCTGCTATTTGCCCTTTTTAAGTTAGGACAACAAAATTTCTATGTTGCAGTCTGTTTAATCCAACTTGTCTAGCATATTGATTTATCTAGTTTGTTGTCTTTACCAATAGGTATGTCAAACATTTGCTTGACCAGATTAGAAACGGTGTGCTGGTTAAGGACAAGAAAGATGCTATCATTGAACTTCAGTCTGTTGTCTCTAGAAGTAGTGCTGGACAAATGGCCTTTGGAGCAATGGGTTAGTATATGTATCTTGTTATCTGCACGCGAATTCTGTTCCTATTTTTGTTCGCCATCATAGAATGGTGTTTATTTAATGCTTTTATTTCTTGCAGGATTCCAAGTGATATTGAGCATCTTAAAGGAGGAGCATGATTTTTTTTTAGTAGGGCTTCTGCATTCTTTGTGTTATTGGCATGAAAGTTCAAGCTATATGTTTGTAGAAACTTCTTGTCTTTTTATGATGTCTGGTATAGTGCTAGCTAATTGGATGCCCTACTGCTTGTGAGGTACCAATGAGGCAATGATCGCTGTAAATTTGACTTGAGTTAACATATTGATGGTCGGAGTGAAATCAATACTATTATTGTGAAAGACTAATGTTATCAATGTTGTTGGTAACTAAATTTCATTACCTACTCTGCTGGTGATTATTTCTTGTGGACATGTGTCTCTTTAATGGTTCTACAAGGAAAATGTGAGAATTATAGGAGAATTTATCTCCATTATTACACTGAGACTCTATTTATAGACACTACATTACAATCCTTTTTCAAGTAGGATTCTATATCCTATTCCTATTCCTACACTCCCTCAAGCTGGTACATACAAGTTATGTGTATCGAGCTTATTACAAATGTAATTAAAACGAGGACTGGTGAGGGACTTGGTGAAGAATGCCTCTTTTGCCAACATCCATGTAAAGGAATCAACTATATATGGTATTTTGACTTCCCATATCAGTTTCTATGGCCAACAGCCAATCAAATAAATACAGCTAAAATAATTTTCAAATTCCTAATTCCATTGAGATTTTTTTCACTATTGCTGTGGCCTGTGGACTATTTTTGTGTCATTGATCAAACTGTGTGGTCTTCTGCTGGTAAAGAACAAATCTTGTTAGACACTATCTCAAACTAAAAACTTTGTGTAACTATCTCAGCGATGTTGGTGGAACCCTTTCTTTTTTCTTTTAAAGTTTTGGACTTCAAGGTATTTACTTTTGAAAGATCTAGTGCATTTTGTTATTTTTGTTGATCCCTATTCCCTGCATTATAAAGTCTGCTACTTATTACTTTATCAAAAAATAAATACATAGTAACAACTTTTTTCTGAAAAGGTCCTCTTTCTCCATTGGAAAATCTTCCCTTTTTGTCAATTGATGTATGTTTTATGCAACATTATTACCTTGCTCATCTTACTTAGTACTAAAAGTTACTCATATTGGGTGCTTGAAGGTCATGGAGGCTCTGGAAACTCTTCTGATGGTTTTAACTCCAATGAATCACGCAAAAGGGCCTGCAAATGAGGTTCAGCCAAATTTGATAATTATTGACTTGCTCTCTAGCAAAGAAGAGAATATTTCTATTCTCTTAAGTTTATTGGTAAGCATGTTATTGCTATTTTTCTTGCTTGTTTTAGTTGTATAGTTAGTAATCTCCTTGCAAAGGGCTGATCTAATTACTCTGACAGTCACAGGAGGACTCTCATGTACGATACTATACACTTCAACTTTTGATGACCCTCCTAATTGATTCTCCACAAATGTATGTTTAGTACTTTCACTGCATATTGTTTCAAGTACTCTTTTTAAATCCATTTTGAGGAGACAACATGCTTAAATAATATTCAGGTTACTGGAAGCTATTTGTAGCATTCCCGGTGGTATCAAACGACTTATGAGTTGTCTTAACGATTCTGAGGTATGAACTGGAAATGATAAAATCATTATGCTCTTGGTCTTCGTGGGATTCTAACTTTGGCATCTCTTGAAGGTTATACGACATAGGGCAATGTCACTTCTGACTTACTTGAACTGTGAGGCTGAAGTGAGTGCTGCTTCCTTTCCTTGGGGGCTGCCTCCCCCTGTTCTAATCTTCAAATTTTACTTACTTTGTGCCTAGATTTTGGCTCAACTCCTTTAAAATCTTCAGGAAATTCAAAAAATTCTAGTTTCTGAAGGTGCTTTTGTAAAGATATTCAGTATTATTGAAGATGAGGGAGGTTCAGAAGGAGGAGTTGTTGTGCAGGTTTGGACAAGTGATCTTTAGCTTAAGTCTAAAATATATTTTGTAGAATAGTAGAGAGATTGGAAAACTTAGATGACTCTGATGTTGCATTCTCATCTCCTCGTTAACAAAACAATCCAGCGAATTTTCTGCAGGGAGCTGTAAAAATGATTTTTCAGTCATCATGTGTTCAATTCACTCTAACTGTCATTGAAATATTTTCGGTTCTTCACTTAAATTCATGCTGATTTTGGTATAAATACTTTGTAACTAAGCAATTCTTATTATTGGCTAAATCATGCTGGAATTTGTTCAAAGATTTTGAACTTCTGTAGTCTGTCATTATCTTGCCTTTTTACCTTTTCCATTATTATCAGAGCAGAACTTTCATCTTGTTCTTACCTATTTCTGGCATTCAATCACCATCATTCCTTATTGTAAATATTGTAATCCATGGTTTCTAGAAATTGCCTATACATGTTTTACAAGTGCACTTGCATCTGGGTTCCTAGAAAATGTGGGATAGTACAAAAACGACAACAACAAAAACATATGCAGTAATCCCACAAGTGGGGTTTGGGGAGAATAGAGTGTACACAGACCTTACCCCTACCTTGGGAGGTAGAGAGGCTGTTTCCAATAGGGCTCAAGGAAAAGCATATCAAAGCAGATTATTTCTGATCATTGCATTGTTATTGAACATTTATCTGAAACCTTTTGTTGCTTTTACTTTGGGAATTCTTCAGGACTGTCTTATACTGCTGAACAATCTCCTCTGTAATAGTGCATCAAATCAGGTTGCTGCTTTGGGTCCCCATTGTTCATTACTCATATAATTTTAATTTTCTTAGTACTTACTATGAGTCTATTGCAGGCATTACTTAGAGAGACGATGGGCTTTGATCAGTTGCTATCAAATCTGAAGCAGAGAAGGACGACCAACAAATTTTCACCACAGATGGTAAAACCCATAATCCATTTGTTTTGTTCTTTCATTTTATACATACATACACACACACACACACACACACACATATATATATATATATATATATATATTTAATGTGCTGCTGATATGATTTTCTCATGTACCTAAGCCTTACTGATCTTTTCTTATTTCTTTGCCTTAAATGATTGCCAGTAGACAACTCAGTGTGCTAGAAATCATAAATTTGCTAATCATGGGTGCCCCAGAAACCGATCCTAGCAGAGGTTCGAATAAGCTGATTAATAAAACAGTCTTGGTTCAGGTTTGTTCTTTCTATCAATGTGAGAACTGCTTATGTTTTGGATTATCGCATCAGTTGCCTAACTTATCTGATTGATATTATAGAAAAAGGTCTAGGACCATCTCTTCATGTTAGGAGTTGAAAGTTAACGGGCTCCAGTTCCAGTGCGTTGTACGGTGAGTTGACTAGTTCTTGATGCCTTCAAGTAGATGACTTTCTTTTCTAATTAATATGCCAGTTACTACGACTTCTCTACTTCGAATTCCATTTACATTATAATGTAGTGAACATTGTTCAGTATAGATGCTGATATAGCTAGTTGATTCTTGTACCTTTATCTTCAAAACGGCTTTTGTCGACGTCAGGCACTTCATTGCATTGGTGATTTGATTGCGGATCACCCCAAGAATCTAAAAGAACTTGCAAGCAAAAGGCTAGGAGAGGAATCAGATTTAGAGCCTGCTTTGAATTCTGTCCTCCGGATGATTTGCGCACTTCTTGTAAGCAAGAATCCATGGCAGCTGACTATCTTTTTAAGAACTTCTGTCAGGTTGGCATCTTAAATGAGTTCTTGCTTAATGATTAGATATTTCAAGCAGTTGTATGTTATGCTTTCAGAATGATTTTAGATATGGTTCAACAGAGCTTCCTTTTCTATCTCCTTTGTTGGGTCTTTAGTTGAATGTTATGCTTTCTTGGAATGTACTATTTTTTGAAGCATGTTCTCTGTGATCGGTGCAGCAAAATCCGGAGGGCCAGACAATGTTGGCATCTACTCTAATTCTGCAGCCACAGTCAATGATTCTTTCCCCTGTTAAGGAGGATATTAACATGTCATTTGGAAGGTAATCTATGCTGTTGAAAGTTTTACTTCCTAGTTTTTCTTTAAGAGTATTCGAAATGTTTTCTCATTGAATAAGGTGTCCACTAATTACCCCTGATCATCCCATAAATATGCGTACACATTCAAAATAAAAAATAAAAAAGCAAAGATAAAGAAAAGGAACACTTTCATTTGCTTCAAAATGACTTTCATATCTCTGGCCCCCATCTCTATTTTTCTCTTCTATATATGGCAGCATGCTTCTACATGGTCTTACCACTGGTGAAAACGAAGGTGACCTTGAGGTAATGTCATATGTTACATATGCTTTCTTAGTGGACACTTTATTATTGAATTTTTTTCAAATTTGACACTTGAATGTTTTATCTCTATTAGTTTGTAGTTTTTAACAGCTGCAAGACTATTATTTGAGGTCCCTAGACTCATCCAGTACACGTGATTCCAGATACATAATCCTTCAGTTCATGGAACAGAAACAATTGGCAAGGGTTACCTAACCTAAGGACTTAATTTGCTTGCGATATACTTCTTGAGTTGTAGAAGGTTAAACATAGTAAACTAATAAAGATTCTAGAGCACCCAAGGGTGTGATCTAGTGGTCAATGAAGTGATTGAGAATCATGAGGTCTTAGGTTCAAAACTCAGTGGAGACAAAAAAACACTAGGTGATTCTTTCCATTTGTCCTCGCCTTGGTGGATGGAGTTACCTGGACCTATTGCTGGTGGGAGGTGGCAGATATCCTTTGGAATTATTGCTGGTGGCAGATATACTTTGGAATTAGTAGAGGTGCACGAAAGCTGGCCTGAACCCCACGGTCATAAAAAAAAATAAAGATTCTATAAGTAATTTTTACTGAGTTGTACTAGAAAAAAAGATTATATCAAATACTTATAAGAGACTTTTTAAATCAGATTGTAAAACAGTAGGATAGTAATTTAGTCTATAAATTTGTGAGGGGATTTTTATTATATTGTTAATTTTGTGAGGGGATATATAGTATTTCAATCTTGTTGTAATGTTCTCTAAGGTAACAAATTTATTTTCTCACCTCGACTAGTTTCACGAAATACCTGTCACCTCCCACCTACAACGGGTATCGGGTAACTCTGTCCACCAAGGCTAGGACAAATGAGAAGAAATCACCTAGTTTGTCCCTTTTGGGATTAGAACCTGAGACCTCATGATTCTTTATCAATTTCATTGACCACTAGGCCACACCCTTGGCTATAACATTCACTTTTTACAATTTCCTGATTTCATTTCACATGAGAGTTAGAAAATTGTGTTAAGAGGTGAAAATTGGCTTGTTATTTTTCTTGAATCCGTTATCATTTTACTCAATTATCGTTATTTATGGGCCTAGTATATCTGATGTTCACTAGAGTATTGCACATTTTAGATTCTCTCCATGCTTCTGATCATCTTTTCTTGGCCAGAACCCCCAAACCCACTTCCCACCGGCACATGGATCTTGGAATACTTAAAATATGTCACATTAATTCTGAAGAAAGAAAGCAAAATCCTTGTTTACTTAGCTCTAAATATGTGTTGAAAAATTGTCTCAAAAGATTTTGAATCGTGGTGTTTCGCCTTCAGTCAGGACATTTCTATTAATTCTGGTATTAATATGCATCTTTGGAGCATTAATTGTCATGTTGTCATTGACTCAACATGTTAACTTTAATATGCAGAGTTGTTCTAGAGCTGCCAGTGTTCTTTCGCATGTCATCAAGGGTAATAACCAATGCCAGGAAGAGGTATGCTATGTTCTGTCCACCATCCAAAGATGTTTTCCTTAATCTGAGTAAAATAAATTTCACACACATGAAACTGTGTCTTGTACTTGGTACCATATTAATAAAAACTTTTACCCATCCAAAAAAAATTCTTCCTGGAATGCTGCTGTCAATAGTTTTTTCAGCACCCTATATTATGTTTTGTGGAGCTAGAATTCATTTACGTTTTACAGATACAGCAAGATATACCTTATATTCGGGAGAACATTCATGCTGGACTGTGTTACTGTTTCTGTGATAAGAATTATATGATACAGAAGTTTTGCCTACCTTATTCTTTGGTTATAACATATAAGTGAATTGCAGGTTCTGCATATTGAACTTAAAGAACCTGCGGTCATTCTAGGAAAGCCAGAGCCTTTGTTACATCGTATGGTGAAGTATCTGGCTCTTGCCTCTAATATGAAAAGTAAAGATGAGAATGTGTTTGTTCAGCCCATTATCCTGAAACTGCTAATTATTTGACTTTTTGATTGTCCCAATGCGGTGCAATGCTTTCTGGATTCACGTCCTCACCTAACGTATTTGCTGAAGCTGATCTCAGATCCTACCACAACTGTTAGTGTAAGGGGATTGGCTGCTGTACTATTAGGGGAATGTGTAATCTACAACGAAAGCAATGCTAGTGGAAAGGACGCCTATAGCGTAGTTAATGCCATAAGCCAAAAAGTTGGGCTTACATCATACTTCTTAAAGTTTGATGAAATGCAGAGAAACTCTCTTTTCACATCTGCTAAGCCATTTTTGCCGCCAAGATCTACTGCTGCTAGTATGGCTGAGATTGAAGATGGCGGAAATGAATTATCTGATCAGAAGAATGAGCATCCTATGCTTACAGCAATATTTGATTCTCCATTCATCTATTTTTTGAAACGCTTAGAGGCTGATATTAGAGAAAAGATGGTAGAAGCTTACAGCAGCCCAAAGAGCCAGGTGACCGTGGTACCAGCAGAACTTGAACAAAGGAATGGGGAGAACGATGTTGACGATGGGTGTGTTTGGTATAAAGGAATATTTTCCTAGAAAATGTTTTCTTGAAAAACAAGTGGATTGAAAAATATTTTTTAATGTAGGGGGTAGAGGTGGCGTAAAAAAATGAAATTGTAAATAATGAAAATTTTAAAATTTGAAATATTTTTCAAAAAAAAAATTGACGAAGAGAGAATTAATTTGGTGAGCAATGAGCATCACATTTATATAATTCGATGGCACGACAATGGACCCTTATACAACACGTTTTTATTAATGCGCAATTGATCGTTACTTGCACCAAACACTTCTAATTTCACCCCTAATTATCTGTTACAAATAGACTAGCAAAGCTAGAGGTCAGTACTTAGGTCTCAAGATTAAAGGGCCACTTTTTGAGAAAGACCTAAAGGGACAAATTCGCTTGAAATCGAGCCACAAATAATTTTCTTAACAGTTATTGACAAACGGCCGTTTGGCTATTTACTTTTTTTTTTAAAAAAAAATTGTTTGCACTGGACTATACGCAAGTTGATTTACTTTTTTATTTACTTCACTAGTGAATTTGTTCGTGCTTCATGCTGTTATAAAATACAGTAAAATACTAATTATTTTATTATATATATTTATATATCCGTATAGTTGATTTCATATAGAAAACGTTTGGTTAATAATTAGTCAATTTTCAACAAAGCAATAAGTTACTATTTTGAATCCAAAGAAATTATAAACTTATGAAAATAAGAAATTCATATAAATACAAAATATAATGAGCGCTAAAAACATAACAACTTGAAAGGCTTATATAATTATTTCTACACACTATATATTGTTCAATCATCATAAAAAAAAGACTTTCATTTGACAAATATTGCCTAATCATATATAATTCATACACAACAAAGAAATTCATAAATTGTAAATGAATTCACTTTTTGTAGCCGAATATCAAATTAGAAACGTCACAAAAAATTACTCAAATAAAATATTTAAAATTTTACTTGTGAAATTTTGGTCATCTACCACAAGATTGAAGTCTGCATAATGATTATTTTACTTTTATACAATGCGTTATAAATTTATGAAACTCATCAGAAATGAAAAAAAAAACACTCATAAGAAGAACAATCAAACAAAAACATAAAACTCACATGTTAATTAATTAAATATTATAAAAAGGATGGGAAAAAATTAAGAGAAAGGAAATTATACTAAGAAAGTGAGAGAGGATAAAAGAAGGCCTTGTCTGGCATTTGTAAGACGGGGGTGGATTAAAACTAGGGGTGGCAAAACAAACCCAACTCGCTCAATCCGATCCAATCTATTTAGATTTGAGTAGGTTATTGACCCGTCCATTTGTTAGCTCAATTTATTTCAATTCAATCCATTTGATTTTAACCCATTAAAAATTGGGTTGATATGCAAATCAAATTGATTTTTGAGAAATCTTATCAATTTTTTAATTTTATTTTATATGTTATATGTAGTTATAATAAAGAAAAAAATAATTTTATTAGGTACGAAAAGCTTATAAAATAACAAATAAATCTATTAAAACTTTATAAAAATTGGACGGGTTGGGTTATGGCCGGTTCCTAATCCGTTTTGGCTCAACCCATTTTGGATCGGGTTGGGTCTTGACCCGTTTATTATCTTGATCCATTTTGATCCGCCCAAATTTAATTCAACCCGTCCAATTATCACCCCTAATTAAAATGCATTTTGATCTATCTAGGTAATTCTTCCTTTCACGGTGAAGGAACAGGTCCTTTGTCCTATATTGTTGCTGATATCCATTCCAATATAGGAATCTAAATGTCAAAGTAAACATTAATTAATCTATCTCGATGGATGTTTCTGAATACTTAATTAGCTTCAAAATCAGTTGAAACAAGCCTCATTTTTTCATTATTTTTTCACTGAGTCTACTATACTTGTGCCAAAATGCGACTGATTCAGTATCATATCCACATATTTCAGCTATATTCTGGAATTGTGATAACTTTATTTCTGAAACATCAACATGGTTAATGAACTGGACACGACCTCCAAAATAATATTTTTTAGGTTGGTACTTCATAAAACCACCGGGGGTTACTTTGATGCTGATTTTTAAGGCATCGTGTATAGAATCTGTGGAACGAAAAAAAATTGATATCATTCTTTTTTACAACAAAACCTCATACAAATAAAAACTTGAACTCTAGAAAAGTTATCATGGGGAGGAGTTGTAGAGTCATTGTCTTGCATTTTCAATAATGGTAAAATCTGATGAAATGCACCTAGGGTTTTCTTTACTGTAACGACAATAAAAAAAAAGAAAATCAAGAGAGAGTAGCTGAATTACGATATTTGTTAACAATGTATATAAAACATAGATATAAATCAAACTTGACAAATTATAAAAAGTTACTAAATTCGTTAAGTGTATAATTAAAAGGACTATTTTAAATTTAGTAGTTTAGGGACTATTTATGTCATCCCAACTAGCCTTTTTAAATATTATTAAGCTCTTCTTTAATTAGACGGTAAATCCTCAGCTCCAACTAATAAACCCTAAACCCTTCCTCCACCATTATTACTTGAAGTTGAAGTTTCACTTTTCCATAAAGAAAATTGCAGAGATGGATTTGGACTTCGACGGTCCAAGTGAAGTTCCGAGCAGGCAAGCTCGTTTTGCTCCCAAGAACTCCAAATTGAAACCCCAACCAGAAACCAAACCCAAAAGTGAAAAATTGCCATCATCTGATTCGAATATTTCGACTAAAAAGGAAGAATTGGGTTCACAACCCCCACTGACAGATGATATAGTAAAATACGGAGAGGCAACGGTTAATGACGACGTTCCATTGAATGGAGAGACTACGGGAAACGACCTTGCAGAAGAACACGTCGCAATGGAAACTGATAGCGATCAAGATGAAGTTGTTAGTGAAATTGATGTGTGGCTTACCACTTCCTCCAATGAGGTAGATTTTCTTGATTCAAGAAACGGTTGCTAATTTGTTGAATTTGCAATTTTTTCTATTTGTGAAGTATATTTTGTTTTCTTTTTCAGTTCTATGTACTACAGTATCCGTTGAGGCCCGAATGGCGCCCCTATGGATTGGATGAAAAATGCCAAGATGTGAGTTACAATTGCTTTTAGTGTTTTCCTTTGAACAAATTGGTCATTGTTATGTGATGCTAAAGGCAGGAATGGATTGGCTGGTTTTAAATGATCAGTTTGGACGTCTGAATTCAAACTTTTATCATTTTGCAGGTGAGGTTGAGACCTTCAACTGCAGAAATGGAAGTAGATTTGGCAATAGATTTTGATTCTAAAAATTTCGACAGAGACTCTGTACATGCAGCAAGGATGAAAAAGCAGGTTCTTTTAGATACATGGAAGCTAGACTTTTAATGTTTTTTCTCTTCTTAAACAAGCAACAAAGACCAAAAAAAAAACTAGGTGATTTCTTTTTATATGTGTAAGCCTTGGTGCAGGAGTTACCCGGTACGTTTGTTGGCAGGGGCAGATTTACTTAGTCGGAAAAATCCATTACAAATATATATATATAATTGAAAGGAAAAAAAACAAACACAAGGAAATCTATTAAAATGATGCTATTTCATATTAAAAGCATTGCAGCTCACTATATATATATATAATTGAAAGGAAAAAATCAAAAACAAGGAAATCTATTAAAATGATGTTATTTCATATTAAAAGCATTGCAGCTCACTTGGTCAGGCGCTACTGTTGCGAACTTGAGTTTCCGAGTTTTATACTCTGCAGCCTTCAGCTTTTCTTTTCAAATATTTTCGCCCCATCATATATACATACACAAAAAGATACTTTATCCAGTTCAAAGTTCCAACTGTGGACCTCTTGGGAGTTATAAATGCTTTGAACCATTTAGTCCAGATTAACATATATAGCATCTTATACATAAGAAATTAATGCTGTAGCAGAATTATAGATTAAAAAAGAATGTCTCTTTCCTTTTGTTTGGCAACTCTTTAATTTAGCATGTTTAAAACCACAAGATTAAATGACATTTTAGTACATTCTACATATTCTTCGTTTAAGACCACAAGATTCAAAACTCTTTATTTATTAAACTCTGTGCCAAGTCCAAACTAGGCAAACAAATTAAAATGGAGTGAGTATTACATTTCTCTCCATTTCTCCACCTTAAATTCCATTTGTAATACCATCTGTTTTGGGCCTACTCCTTGCTCTTAATGGACGTGTGCATACAGACAAAGGCAGACCCATGTGGAACGTAGGGAGGGGGAGGGGGGGTCATGGGATCCTGTTGAACTCAGTTTCTTTTTAATCGACATATATACCTTAAGAATCGAGTATATATTTGATTGTTCACCCTGATACACAAAAGTGATCTGGGGCATGGGCTGAGTTTGCGCTTAAGTTCTGCTTTTCTGATTGACAACCCTGGTTCGATTCCTATCTCTAGGATAACCTTATATTATATTTGTTTTTGATTAATAAAGGGGGACCCTGTCAAAGTTAGAATCTAATTTTAGGAGCAGTGTTTTGGACAGTGAAAGGCGACAAGGGTATGCCTCGCCACAAGGTGAGGCGAGTGGCGAGGCACTTGCCTTTTTGAAGTGCGGCCCAATTAATACCAATAAAATAAAATATTTAATTGCATATATAAATAATCAAAATCTCAATAGCAATAATATATTAGCAAATATTTCAATTCAAAAACTGAAAATAGATAGTATATACTAAAATTCTAGAACTTGAATGAGAAAAAAAGGGAACAAAAGTCAAAACAGTGAGAAAAAAACAAAGGTAGAAGTGACTCTGAAGCCTGAAGAAGAAGGAAAAAGAAACAGAGGGAAGAAGAAATCTGAAGAAGAAAAGAAAAAATACTTATTAGTTGGACTTGGAGTCGTCGGAAAAGTCTGGCTGGTGCCCGAGGAGTCTAGTCGAAAACCCTAAAATTATCTTTTAACTTTTAAACCCTAAATTGGTTGCCTTTTTTAAAAGAAAATACAAAAGGCGACGCCTTTCTCGCCATGGTGTCACCTTTTGAAGATCACCTCGCTACAAAGCTAAAAGGCGATGAAGGGTCGCATGTCGCCATTGGCGACAAGGCGATCGCCTTTCATAACACTGAATTTAGGAGTCGTCGAGTGTTCTATTTCGTATTCTTTAAGCCTCAATTTTCTTAACAAAAGAGGCTCGAAAATTTGCAAAAGAAATGTTTAGAGCAAGAGTCGATCCTACAACCTTTACAAAGCAAATGAGGTGCTGGAACAAGAATACATTTTGTTAAGTTTTATCATTTTATCTTAATATATCCACTTTTTTGCAATCAAGCGGTTTCACGTTCAACATGCATTCGCCTCTACTTCATGGTTGTAACTTTGTTGTTAGGTGTAGGATAAGGAGGTTGTATTTTGAGAACTTTGGCATTTAGATTCTGGAAACTCTGCACTTGATATTTGTTCCCTTAGCAGGAATTACAGTTCTAATTGTTGACCCAGAATCTGATTGGTTCTGAATTTCCAGATTGTTTCTACAAAATGGGTGCCATTATCTACTTCCGCTGACTTTGCTGTTGGGATCCTCATTGGTGATAAGGTAAATAATTTGTTGTTGATGGCTTAAATGCATATTTAACTTCTGGTCTCGTGGAGTTCTGATTGACTAAAAGTTAGTCTTCCGCAGGTTTTGTATGTGCTAATGTGTGTTCTGCTTTTGTCTTTTTTTTTTTTTATATAAAAAAAAACTAATTTGGACCAGAACAATGTCGGGCGACTACTCTCTCAACCTCAAATGTAATCAATTCAATTTTTTTATCAGCTTCAAGTTGAAGCAAATTATTCACTGTCAAATCTAACTCAACCGTTACCTATGCAGTTGGAAACTGTTATAATAACTCTGGCTCTCTTATTTAGCCCAAGTTCTGCCACTTGGTATTAAAAAATGTGAAGTCCTTCTAGTTATATTCTTCTGTTTCTTATATACATTGGTGTGAGAAACTTCAACTAAAATTTCTAAGTTTGCTGATAACTATTTGAAGCTCATTGCTGCAGTCAAAAGAAAAAATATGCTGTAAATATGGTTTTCACTTTTCAGTACAACCTATGTACTGTTCTTGCCAATATACACAAATGTTACCTTCTCAAAAAAAAATTAACAAAATAAGTATCAAAGCTTATTAATGTTCTTAATAGTCACACTCTTGCTTCCTGTTTGTTATGCAGTTACACCTCAATCCTGTTCATGCAGTTGTACAGCTCCGACCATCACTGCAACATCGTAAGGAAAGTGAGTTGAAGAAGAACCTTACCACCAGCAATGATGAAAAAAGTTGTGAAAACGAAGACGTCAAGGAGAAAAAGCCTGTGGGTCCATCAAAGAAGCAGGTTCATTCATGATTTACTCTTTGATGCCAGCTCCTAAGCTCAACTTATATGGACCTTGTATACAACTACTTTTCATGTGATATTATGGTACATATCAGTGGCTAGCACTTAAAATATCATATGTCAAGGCTTTTCCCCTTCTCCGAATAACTTCACTTTTTGAGCCGAGGGTCTATCCGAAACAACCTCTCTACCCCACAAAGGTAGGGGTAAGGTCTGCGTACATCTTACCATCCCCAAACCCCACTTGTGGGATTACACTGGGGTATGTTGTTGTAGTATGTCAAGGACTTCTCGGTTCCTGATTTACTAGCTTTGCCACATTTTTGGATAAATAATGATAAAGGGAATGCCTAAAGATTAGTCTTCTATGGTCAAGCACTTTCTGAATTTTTCAAGACTTCTTTTCTAGTATGATGAACTTCACTCCCTTACCCAGGACTCAGGAGCCCAGTATCTGCCTTTCCACTTTGCCTCACTTGGTGACCTGAGTCAACCCTAACCTTATTGTTGGAGGTGGATGATCTCTTGCAACTAGGCTATCCCTCCCTTGATGCTGTTCAAACTTTTCGTATAAGTGCTTTACCTTTTCTTTGATGTATTCTTGAAACATATACCATTTGTGCAGAACAAACCACCTGGGGACTACAAGGATATTGGAGAGGTATGAACACCTGTTAACATTTACTGACAAAATTCCCGCTTATCAGTATTAGTTAATAACTCTTCATATTGTTCATTAGCTTGAGTGGCTGCCAATATTTCGTCTACTATTTTGAATTTGACGTTTCTGTTGCAAGTGTTTTCTATTTATATCTACTCAAAAGCAGTTAGCTTTCTCCATGCAGTTGCCGATATCATTTCAAACAGTTTCATTAATGCAGATCCTTCTGAAGTTATTGATATCTATTTCATTTCCTGTTTTAGCATTGGTTACATCTAAAATACCATGGGGCTAGGAGTGACATTTCAGCCAGATATCTTCAGAAAATGGCCATGGAGGGAGGCTCCCCAATACCATTTTCAATGATCCCGTATGTATCTGCTAATATGGTTGATTTTTTCTTCGCTTGAGCGATATATTTTTGCAAACTGCTTCTGTAAGACACATTTCCTGCCTCAGAGCATACATTTATCTACTCTCATTCTTTTTTGATGAACTAAGGGTAATTCACTAAAAAGCATCCAGAAGATGCAAGCAGAAATTTACTAGAGAGGAAGATACTGCCTGCTCATAGCCTCATACCACTACATACCCAGTGTTATACCACAGAGATAGTGCCTGCTCATAGACACACAAAAACACTATTCTATCACTAAGGAGTAGAGAACAACAACAACATACCCAGTGTAGACCAAAAATTGAATACAACTAGTTACAGCCTTACAAGGGCCTGATTGAGTCAACTAAACAATTTCAGTAAGCATTTTGCTTTGAGTACATGAGTAGGAGTTGAAATCCCATCAAAACATCTATGATTCCGTTCATTCCCCTTGTACCAAAAAATAGCAGCAGGCACTGTTTCCCAAACACCAGCTTTCATGTGCTTCTTGATGCTGTTAGGCTTGACCCAGGCTAGTCAACAACGACAACAACAACAAAAAATCTAGTGTAATCCCACAAGTGGTGTTTGGGGAGGGTAGTGTGTACACAAACCTTACACCCCTACCTTGAGAAGATAGACTGTTTTCGGTAGGCCCTTTGCTCTAAGAAAGATGTAAAAGAAGCCAAAACAACAGCAAGATAATACAATAATCAACGCTAATGATAGTAATAAAATTCTAAGAATACGAAAATACATGAATAATACTACTACTTCGGGAATAATATCTACTAACCTTCTACTCCAATTGACCTAGGCTAGTCCAAGAATAGAAAAGAACATGCTCCAAATATCATATGCTACAGAACGATGCAAAAAAAGATGTCTTGACACTTTCAGAATCCAAATTGCACATCTACTCTCATTTTTATTCTAATACCAGTTTTTTTTCCTGCTAATCTGATGCACAGGGGTGATTATCTGAACGCCATTTGTCCTGCAAGGCCAACTGACATCGACAGATTAAGAAATCTTAGAACAAGGTACTGCAGACACTTTAGTTGGTCCTTCGCATCTATTGTTTTGACATTGAAAGGTTTGGAGGTGCTGCTAAGGACAAAAAGAAATTTTTATTTACATCTATGATTATAGAGCTGTCTTCTTCTTTGCTATGTGGCGTTATCATCCTCTAGTATTGTTGGACCATTCCACTAACTGCAAATTATCGTCTTCTTTTTCAAAGAAATTGCATATTACTGTAATCTATTTCCTTATCTCCCCCTTTCATTTTATTTATTTAATTATTTAATCTCTTTTTGCTTTCTATACAATGTTGAGTGGAGATTTTGATGATCTTTGATTACTTGTTCATAATCTAGTTTTTAGTTAGCAATTGACTTGTCTTTGGTTGATGGACTGGTAATTTCCTACGATGTCAGAAATTAGATTCACATAGTAGCTTAAGCCTAGTCGCAACGTCGATGAATGTAATTCTGATTGACTAAATTTTTAGATCAAAATGGGAAGGAAAACTTTATTCTGAGATGGGGAAAAATCTCTCTAGTGGCGGATCCAGATTTTTCACTACGGGGGTTCGAAAATAAAAATGTAGTACTTGAGATTTGAACTTGGAACCTCAAGGTGAATTTTGAACCCCCTCAACCACTAAGCCAACCTCTATCTTATGTTTAGGAGGTTCAAAATCTATATATATATATATACACACACACACACACACATAAAAATTTAAAAATACCCTATATAAATGGTGTCATTTTTAGCCGAGGGGGTTTGGGTGAACCCTCTAGATCCATCATGACAGGAATGCTTCTGCTGGCTTGGACTCGGGGGAGAAAGGAGAATTTCACTAACAGATCAAGTTCAACAAAATATTGTGGAGGGGATTTCTAAGAATGCAGCATTGGGAGGTTTAGCTAATCTTTGGCGATGTGTGAAGTTGGAGCAAATAATATTTGGGGGGAAATTAGGAGAGAATGTGAACACAAGAAAAGACTGGAAGCTATTAGGTGCTCAAACTCTAAGGTCCAGTCGGTCCCCCCCACCCCCACCCATTTTGATGGTTGAACTTGGTCTATATTTAGGTCAAGTACATATTGGTGTTCCCTCTAAGGCATGCTTTAGAAACAATCTAGATTCTGAATTCTCTCGGTACTGCATATGTCAGTCAAAAGCGGGAAAAAAAAATCTCCAGTCTACTGGGGCTATGAAGATTTTGATACTAACACCATGAAGTGGTAGGCTAGGCAGGAAAAGGAGAGAACTCAGACTTGAATTGCGAGGCAAAATTAAAGCGTGCATTTTACTGAATAAAATTGAATCAAGACAATAAATTTTTTAAAAAGTTATACTTGTAAAGATAAAACAACTATAAACACAAACAACTATATGGACAAATCAAAGCAGACAGATGTCCTGACTTTGAGTTTCACAACCACCATTATGAAAAAAAATTCCACGTGCTAGACCCATGGAAAAGAATTAAACCTGCACGTTAGGGGCGTGTTGTTGTAAGCATGATTAAATAAATAAGAGTATGCTCTGTTAAACAACTTAAACTTTTAGATGAGGTGTTCACTCACTCCAACATATATTCTATAGTATATGCAGGAAGCATTCTTGTCCCCGGTTTATAAAAAATGTGTTCCAGAGTTAATTTTGGCATTGTGGTGGTAGGTGGGGGTGGGGGAGAGGGAGAGTAGGTTAAAGGCTTAAAGCTTTGTTGCTTTCTTGGTTTGTCATTGTTATAAATATGAGCAGTATGAAATGCAAGGATACATTATGCTTTGTTTTTGCTAGAGAACCTAGTCTTCCAGAAAGTGGTTTTTGTTCTTGATGTTCTAGCAATGAAATAAATAAGAAACATGGTCTTACTTCTTTCTAGTTTTGGAGTAATTGGCAGATCTACAAAAATCTTTGGTGCAGTTTTATGTGATAAATCTTATTTCCATTTCTTTTTTTCATCACTTCTTGTGGCCAAGGACGGGAGTGGACTGTTGTTCCAGAATATGCAGTTGGATATATTTTCATCGTGTTACTTAGCCAAACTAGCGCCTCACTGGTCATCTTATCCTTGGGGTTCTACCTTTGTCATCTATCAAATTGATTTCTTTTCATTTACAAAGAACCTTGTCCTTAATAGCCATCAGTTGTTAAAGTTGATCCCTTGGAATTAATTATTATTGACTGGTGGGACTTATATTCGTTGTGGGTGTGCTGATATAGTTAAATATAAATATGCAGCCAATGACTTGAATTGCTTATTTTCTTTCTCTAGCCAGAAATTTTCTGTTTCTTCCATTCAGTATCCCAGCCATGTGGAATAGATAGCAGTTCTTGATATGCCATGTTTCTCAACTATCTTAAATTAACATTCTTTCCCAGTCATTATATGCTCCTAACTTGTAAGTTTCCAAATGGATGGTTTTCAGGTTGTCTCAGAAACCTTTTGAAGAACGTGTTAGAACTTGGCTTCTTCAGGTTTGTACTCACTATTTGGATTTTGCGCTGCTTTTATATTTTTATGCCTGCAAGCCTGCAACAAAGTTCGTTTAGATGGCCCCATGGTGCTTATAACTCATAAAGGCAGCACATTTCTAAATATGAATTCTTTTCGCAACAGGGACCTCCAATTCATCGTTTTGATGCTATAAGGCACCTAGCGCCAGATAATCCTGTTGATGAGATTTTGGAAGTCCTCAAAAGTTGCGCACAATTAGTTCAAGGATTGTGGGTTCCAAAAAGTTCATTAGTCTATGACACAAATAATGGAGTTGAAGTTTTAGCGAGGAATTTTGTTCTTTATGAGTTTACCAAGAGTACCCTAATTAAGAAGTCAGTGTTTGGCAGGAGGCCTGAATTCCTTAAAGCTGCAACACCAGTACTAAAATCATTAGCTGTTGAGAGGCCTGACCTGAATGATTGGAAGCTCAAAGAGCTTCCTGACAAGAAATTTGAAAACCTTTATGGTGATGTTGTAAGAGAGCAGCAAGCTATCTGGGAGTCCATGGGGAAACAGATCAATGATATTTTGCATGGAGGAAGAAACAGGCCTACTATGAAGAATCCTCTAAACCCAAAGGCCAACATTCCTGCGTTGTCAAGTGGTGATAAGCCCGCTCCTAGCACATTTTTGAGAACATCTATGTCAGAAGAAATTCGAGGAGCTTTACCAAAGGAGCTTCAAAATGTTTTTAGAATCCATAAGGTTTGCAGGTGAGTCTCTGAAAATGACTTATGAACTTTCTGCCTTTGTTGTTTATTATCTAGTGAAAAGTGATTTTGGGTATTCATCTGTTTTTTTTTTTTGAAATTAGTAATGTTGATTTTGGGTATTCATCTTAGTCACACGAATTGTTAGAGCATGCAGAAACCTGGGTCAAACAGGTGGTTTATTGACCTTGGTTTGATTGCTCAGCAAATTTACAATCATGTTGGGGCTTTTTTAAATTGCTATTTTCCCTTTAAATTCTGCCACCTGTTGTTTGTCCCTTTGTGTTTGGTTCAAGAACCCTCACCTTTTTATGGCTAAATAGGTGATTTTTTAATCTCCCCTGTAAGTCAGTTACCTCTTTACTCAATTCTTCCCGACTTCACCCTCCCTTTATTTGATTGTTTCATCCTTTCTTTTCTTCTTCTTTTGATGAAGTAAGAGAATTTCATAGATGGCATCAAGAAGATGCAGAGGTTACAAAAGTAAGTAGATACACAAAAGGTTATCAGCCATAGCTACAAAACTAAGCTAATGCTAAAGAGCTGACACAGGGGAGAGATTCTGCCAACTGAACAACCATAAAAGACATCTACCTTAAGAGTATTAGTGGGAGTTGAAATCCCATAAAAACATCTTTGGTTCCTTTCTGTCCAGGCACACCAAAAGTTACAGGCAGGAATCATCTGCCAGATTTTCCTGATGGACTTATCAACTTTCCATTGAGATGAGCATTCATAGGCATCTTTTATGCTTTGTGTCATAATCCTTTTGAGACCAAAAATAGAGAGGAACATGCCCCAAATATCTGTTGCAACTGGGCAGTGTAGCAAAAGATGTCTATTGGATTCCGAATTGTTGAAGCGAATGAAGCATCTATTGACTGTCTGAATTTTCCTTCTAAAGGCATGCTTCTTGTAAGGCTATCCAGCTGAAACATATCTTAGGGGAGAGTTTTGTTTTCCAGATATATTTCCAAGGCCATCTGTCAATTATCTCATTGGAGGAGCATAGGTGAGAGTAGCCTTCCTTCACCAAATAGGGATCATACTTCCATTTTAGGTTGTCAGTTATACCTGGCTTGACATAGTGTTCTTCCAATTTGGACCATAACTCCATATGGTGTGGTAATTCCCAATCTTGAATATTCCTCCTGATTGTTTCATCATGAGTATGACCCAGTGTTGTGAAAGGTGATCGCCTCGTCTCCAATGGCCAGAGGCGAGGCGAGGCAACCCTTCATCGCCTATTAGCTTTGTGGCGAGGCAATCTTCAAATGGCAACGCCATGACGAGAAAGGCGAGAAAGGCATCACCTTTTGTATTTTCTTAAAAAAAGGCGACCAATTTAGGATTTTTAAAAGTTAAAAAGGTAATTTTAGGGTTTTCTTTCCAAATTTGCACAGTTGCACTCTTAGACTGCAACTCCAACCAATCGACATGACTAGACTTCTCCGGCGACTCCAAAGTCCAACCAATACGTATTTCTTCTTCTTTTCTTCATATTTCTTCTTCCTCTGTTTCTTTTTCCCTCTTCTTCTTTCGACTTCAGAGTTACTTCTACCTCTGTTTTTTCCTCACTGTTTTGACTTTTGTTCTGTTTTTTTTCATATTCAAGTTCTAGACTTTTTTAGTATGTACTATCTATTTTTAGTTTTTGAATTGAAATATTTGCTAATATGTTATTGCTATTGAGATTTTGATTATTTATATATGCAATTAAATATTTTAATTTTTTGATATTAATTGGCGCCGCACTTCAAAAGGCGAGCGCCTTGCTTTGTGGCGAGGCAGACCCTTGTCGTCTTTCGCCGACCAAAACACTGGTATGACCAGTCTTTTGAAAAGGATGAGATGGTCTAGTTATAGGACATTTCTCTTTGCTTTGGAATATTTTGATACCTTTGAGCAATGGTATCACTCAGAGTCCTGTTTATGTTGACTTCTTGTTAGAGGTGAGTTGTGCGAGGATTTAGGTTGAAATTGTCCATCACAAGATTTATGTTGCCTTTTCAGTATGTTATATATCTACTTTACCTTTCTCGAATGGTAATGGATCATAACATAGAATATATTAGGCATAATACATAAATATGCCCTTTAACTTGGCCTCAGCTCACGTTTATCCCCTCTAACTTTGGGTGTGCACAAGTAGACACTTAAACTTGTATAAAGTTGAATAAATAGACACACGCGCCTTACTTGGCATCCTACATGAAAATTTGAGTCCTATGTAGCGTCCTACGTGTATTATGCCACGTAGGACTCATGTGTCTACTTGTTCAACTTTATACAAGTTTAAGTGTTTACTTGTGCACATTCAAAGTTGAAGGGCATAAATGTGAAATGGGGCCAAGTTAAAGGGCATATTTATGTATTATGCCAATATATTACATTGTCTTTTTTCCTGTGCTCCTCACCTCTCTGAGATTTAGAAGGAACAGAGTATTTTTGTAGTACAAGAAAAAAAAAACTGTGCATGACTTGTTTTATTTACCTGAGTTCCTCCATCTAAACTTGTGACCCCTAACCGATTGAGAATCTACTGTTTACTTTTTGCCAGTTTGCAGCAAATCTGCGAAATAATGGAAAAGGAAGATCCAAAGAAAGCTATAACTGCACCCATGGGTGTTTCTGATGCACTTCGAAAGGAGATAGAGGCAGTGGTTAATCAGATTGCTGTAAACATCCATGGTGTCTATGTTTTGAAGTCATCGCCAGATAATCCACAGTATGATGCATTGAGGTTAGTAACTATTTCTATTATAACTAACACTACTTGATAAACACCTTGGTCCACGGCTAATACATAGTTTTGGTTCTCAGGAAAGTTGTAATTGATCTTTTTATGGCTGAAGGGTCGAGTGCAAAGCTAAAGAAAGCATCTATAGTTGAAGCTGCCAAGTTGCAACTGGGAAGGGATGTTACCACTGTTGAGTTTCAAAAGGTGAGTAGTTCTTTTCTTACTTGCCATGAGAATTAAGTTATATCTTCTTTGACTTTATTGTATGGGGTTTCATGTAGTGGCAGAAGTCAATAATTGAACAGTTCTTATCATAGTTGATGTAGCGATTTCAATTAGTCAATCAATCAAATATGCCTACTTCGGGTTATTTAAATACTTGTAAGAAATTTGTCTTGAAGGCATATTTTAGGGGGATCTCAAAAAATAGGGGTTCTCTAAATCTCACACTTGTCCGTACTGGAACCTAATGTATGTGTAGCAACAACCACAAAAGCTTAGTACAAGTAGTTTTGTAGTTGTATTCTATCTAACCCAAGTGTACATTAACTCCAATTGATTGTAGGTCTTTGATCCACCTTCTCAAATAATTTTAGGTCTATTTCATCTTCTTAGCACCTTCAATCACTAGAATGTACATATGAACTGGTAACTTGCATGGTAAAGAAGCGTTTCACAGAATTGCAAGTATGGGATGTCGATGGAGGTGTTGTTGGATTTGATTCTTATAGATCGGTGAGACTTGACCCTCGGGCTATCCCCAAGAAAGATTGTTTCAAGTATCTTAGGTCTATAATCCAGAGAAGTGGAGACATCGATGATGATATCATACATCGTATTGGTGGGCGTGGATGAAGTGGAGGCTTGCATTTGGAGTCTTGTATGATAAAATGGTATCATCGAAACTTAAAGGTAAGTTTTATAAAATGGTAGTTAGACGGACTTTGTTGTATGGGGGCGGAGTGCTAGCCAGTCAAGAACTCACATGTTTAAAAAATGCATGTCGTGGAAATGAGGATGTTGAGGTGGATATGTGGGCACACATGGAGCGATAAGATCAGGAATGAGGATATTCGAGATAAGGGGGGATTGACCTTCGTGGTGGACGAAAGATGAGGGAGGCGAGATTGAAATGGTTTGGACATGTGAAGAGGAGATGCGTAGACGCCCCAGTGAGGAGGTGCGAGAGGTTGATTATAGTAGGTACGAAGAGAGGTAGAAGTAGACCGAAGAAGTATTGGGGAGAGGTGATTAGAAAGGATATGACTCAACTTCAAGTTATTGAGGACATGGCCTTAAGAGTTGAGATAAAAAGGTGTGGATGACGCATACTAGGGTAGATGGTTAGTAGGCAGTGGAGTGTTGTCTTGCTTTTCGAGGGTTTAGGTGTGTTGGTGTTTGTCCTCGTACTGGTTGTATTATTGTAGTTCTTGCTTTTGATATCTATCATAGTTTGTTGTTTAATGTGTTTCAATTATGGCATTATTTTGTTGTTCTTGTTCCTTTATTGTAGGATTTGCACTGCTTCCCTTGTTAGTTGCTATGCCAACCCCCCCTCACCCTACTGTTTTCTTACTCTTTGTTTGGATTTGCTACACTTGAGCCGAAAGTCTTTCACAAACAGCCTCTCTATCTCCACGAAGTAGCGGTTAGGTCTGTGTACACTCTATCCTCCCTAGACCCCTTTTGTGGGATTCCACTGGGTATGTTGTTGTTGTCTACTAGTTAAAAATAATTTCCTTTTTCATTTTCCATTGAGTTTCAAGAACTCTTATATTCTTTTTTCCCCTTCTTTTTATTATTGTATCTATGGTTTGGTAATTTAATTTAGGGTGTGTGTTCAGTACAAAGGGAAATGTTTTTTAAGAAAATAAGTCGGTTTCTTACTTATTTTTGTGTGTTTAGTATGTAAGCAAAACATATTATTTTACAAATATTTATACATAATCTAGATAAATACTATGGGAGATGGGGGTGTAGGTGTGGTGGGGATGGGACTATGAGGGATGGGGGTGAAGATGAGGTGTGTTGGAGGGTGGGGAAGACACAATCAATGCGAAATGTCACGGGTAGATTTTGTTTTCCCTACTTTCCATTAGGCAAGTCATTTTCCTCATTTTTAAGGAACTTGTTTTCCTAGAGAAAATGTTCTCCAAAATTTTTAACCAACTGAACATGGGAAAATCGGGAAACATAATCTGGGTCTTGTTTTCCTCCATACCGAACACACCCTTAGGTTCAAATTAATGACAGTCTATTTCAAATTACTACAGGTAAGAGAAAAAATTTGATTACAACAAATGTAAAAGGTCAACACAGACCAAGCTAACCATGAAGGGAAAACTATACATGATATTTTTTTTTTGTGGAACTGCTCTTTGTTTTAGCTATCAACCTAATCCTAGCACAGAGGGAATGATCCTCGGCACTGTTTTATGCAAACTGCTCATTTGTTACAAAATTAAGCCGATCGGACCTTCTTTTTTTAAAAAAAATTTTTGAAGACCAAGTTAAGGTGGAATGCAGAAGGTTTTAATCTCTTCTCTGCCCCTCCTAGTTCCATTTATCCCTCATATTTCCATGACTTGCAGCAGTGGTGATTTTGCACATTCCGATAACTAAGAGACCAGAGAGAACAATATAAAAAAGGAAATGGAAATGTAATCACCTATCTGTTTAGTATGTGCAAAGAAGAGAAATAGACCGTCTCCAATCAGCTTTTTATTGAGGAGTGAGTGGAGAAAATTGTTTCCCAATAGGTCTCGTAAAACAATGGCTAGACAAGTAGCAAACCTCTTCTCTTCCTCAAGCTGGCTCCCATACCTCCCCTGATTTTAAACATACATGTTTCTACTTTTGGGTAAAACACTATAAACCTGTTATAGAATTGATTTAAGAAATTTGAATTTAGTTAAGTTTAATATTGGATTTTCACCCTTCATCGCTGATGTTTCTGACCTATAGATTGGGATGTTATTATTTCATGCCTTAAGTCCTGTTTGAATGTTGAGAGATGATCAAAGACATTTTCTGGAGTAAGAATGTAAGATAAAAGTTAGCAATACTGCCTGACTATGCCAAATGAGTTGGGAGATATTAGTGCAAAAGAAACAAAATGTGTTAGAAACTATTTTGATGTTCAAACTATTACTATGGAGGAGCAACAATGGCTCACAAGAAGGTTTGAAGAGGAAGAGGTGTTAGAAGGGATCAAAATGTGTGCAGCAGACAAGGCACCTGGCCCGGATGGTTACACAATGGTTTTTTTTCAAACTTTCTGGGAAACTATAAAGGAGGACTTAATGTTGACCTTCCACAATTTCCACACTCATCAGAAATTTGGAAAAAGTTTTAATGCTACATTTGTAGCTTTGATTCCAAAGAAGGTGGGGGCAAATGATCTGAGAGATTTTAGACCAATTAGTTTGATCACAGGGGTGTACAAAATCATAGCCAAGGTTCTAGCAGTGAGATTGAAGAGGGTGATAAGCAAGCTTGTGAACAAACATCAGATGGCCTTCATTAAAGGTAGACATATAATGGATGCTGCTTTAATTGTAGTGAGTGCATTGACACTAGAATTAGAGGAGATGTACCGGGGGTTTTGTGCAAGTTGGATATTGAGAAAGCCTATGACCATTTAAATTGGAAGTTCCTGATCAACACTCTTAAACAAATGGGGTTTGGAAATAAATGGCTCGGTTGGATAGACTTTTGTATTAAAACCACCAGGTTCTCCATCCTTGTTAATGGAGAACCTGTAGGTTTTTTTCCAGCAGAAAGAGGACTTAGACAGGGGGATCCTCTATCTCCATTCCTTTTTATTATAGCTATGGAGGGATTGGACAGTTTAATGAGGAGAGCGTTGCAAAATAATTGGATCAGAGGCTTTAATATAAGAAACATGGCAAATGAGAATATGGAGTTGACACACTTACTGTATGCTGATGATACAATAGTGTTTTGTGAAGCAAACCAGGAACAATTATGTTATTTAAGGGTGATTCTGGTAGTTTTTGAGGCTTGTTCTGGACTCAAGGTTAACTGGAGAAAAAGCAGTATCTTTCCTGTAAAAGAAGTTCAACAAGTTCAACAAGTTCAACAGATACAAACACTAGCAAACATCTTGAGATGCAAGGTAGAAAAGCTACCAACAGTCTATCTAGGCATGCCATTGGGGGCAAACCATAAAGCCATTACAATTTGGGATGGAATTATTGAGAAGACTAAGAGGAAGTTGGCACTTTGGAAGTCTCAATACCTTTCATTGGGAGGTAGAGTCACTTTAATAAACTCTGTGCTAGATTCCTTACCAACTTATGTGATGTCCCTTTTCCCTATACCTGGTGAGGTGATCAAAATTCTAGATGCTTTGAGAAGGAATTTCCTCTGGCAAGGAAATAAAATTGAGAGCAGTTTCAATTTAGTAAAAAGGGCAGAAGTTCAACAAGGGAGGAATTATGGGGGTTTGGGAGTAAGGAAGGTCATGTTATAGAACAAAAGTCTGCTAAGCAAGTGGCTATGGAGGTACAACCAAGAGGAGAATGCCCTATGGAAAGAGGTGATACAACACAAATTCGGCCAAGAAGGGGAATGGTGTTCAAGTGAAGTAACAACCACTTATGGAGTTGGAGTTTGGAGGACTATCAGAAGCTTTTGGCCGGCTCTAGAAGTTAATGCAAAAGTTAAAGTTGGGAGGGGGGATAAGGTTTTATTCTGGAAAGAAGACTGGACTGGTCAAGGTTCTCTTCAAAGTTTGTTTCCTAGACTTTATTCTATCAGTGTGCATCATGTGCATCCAGATAGCAAAATCAGTGAGTTGTGGTCTCAACAAGGGTGGAATTTGGTATTTAGAAGGTTGTTAAATGACTGGGAGATAGAAGGGGTAGTTGAACTACTGAAAAAGATAGAAGGCTTTCCGGGCACTAATTTGGAAACAGATAATCTATTATGGAGGCAACACCCAGATGGAAGATTCTCTGTCAACAGATTGTACAAGTGGGGTCTATCGGTAATGGGAGGAAGGATAACAGGGCCATGGAGTGCTGTTTGGAAGAGTGTGGCTCCCACTAAAGTGAAGTGTTTTGTCTGGTTGGTAGCTAGGAGAGCCTGTTTGACTCATGAAGCATTACAGAAAAGGGGCATCAACATAGCCTCTAGATGCTTACTATGCAAAGAGGCACTGGAAACCAACAAACACTTATTTTTGCATTGCAAAGTAACAACTCAAGTATGGGCTTTATTCTTCGATTCAGCTAGCCTAAGTTGGTGTATGCCAGAACACACAGCAGATTTATTGAGTTGTTGGATCAGAAGGGGGGGCAGCAAGAGTCAAAAGAAGTGGTGGAGGACAGTACCTGCTTGTATCTGGTGGAATATTTGGAAGGAAAGGAATCAGAGGATTTTTGAAGGAAAAGAATGCTCAATACAAAAGATTAAATGGAAAGTAATTACTTCCTTAGGTTTTTGGTGTAAAGAACAAAATATAGAAGAGGAAATCCAATTAGTTGATTTCGTAGGTTCTTTGTAAGTATTTCTGTTTCTTCTTTTTTCTTTTTTCTTCTTTTTTTTCTCTCTTCTCTGTTGATACTTTTTGGAGGTGGCCAGCATAGCCCTTAATGCTGAGGAATACAAGTTACCCGTTTCAAAAAAAAAAAAACTGCAAAGCTAACACGAGCATTTGACAGGATCCATTTCTTATTCTCTTTTATATGGTGTGGTGAAGTTTCTTCTCCTGTGCTCCTGTCAGGGTTCTCCTTATTTTGTGCTTCTTTTATGTATATTGGGTCTAAGCAATGCTGTCATGATCCTGCCCTTGTGTTGACGGGCGGCTTGGCCTGGGAGAGTTATTGGGATTTAAATAGCTTGGACATACATGTGCTATTATATGAAGTCGATTTATATACCAGCACAAGCAGATGTATCTGATCGATGTTTTCAGTATCCTGTTTCCGATCCTCTTATCCCAGTTCTCATTTCTTTTTTTCCTTTTCTGATAAATATAAAACGTAACAGTTCCAAACTTCCATGTCATCTGATTCTATACTGCATCATTGTGGTCTAGAATCCTTCAAGTTGCCTGGAACTTTGTATTGTGAAATGTTGTCGGTTCGTCATATTGCAGTGAATTTTCTAAAATTCGTGCGGAAGCTTCATTTCTTTTGTCTAATTCCTGATGGAATATAGAAAATCTTTTTTTGACTACCCTGAATCCTAAATATTTTTCTATGCTTGTGCAGGTCATGAAGGAACTATGTCGTTCAGAAAATTCAGCATGGGTTTTGGGAAGTGGTGACAGCAATCCACAATAGTAATCTGCTATCTTTAATTCAAGCTGTACAGGTCACGGAAAGTTCAATATTAGTTGCGGAAATTCTCAATGCCGAGGAGAAGTTGGCTTTGCTTGAAGTTTCACTTTACTCTTGAGAGGCATAATTGTTCAGTTTTGGGGTTATACGGAGTCTCGAGTATAATGGTTGAGCTGTTGAAACGCTTCGCGTTGCATTGCAAATCTGGGAGAAAATTTTGTTAGATATCACTTTAGCAAAGAAGAAATTGGACAGCAGATATCAAGCCTTTTTTGCTCATTCAATTCATTCTTTTCATGAACGAAAATATAGTCAGATGTTTATTTTCAATGTCTTGAATACCTCTGTTGAAACATATGTATTGTTGCATTTCTTTACTTGCAGAGCCTTGCAATTGAAGCTTTAGAAATCATTCAGCATCTTTATGCCATCAGAAGAAAAGTATAAGTTACTATATAAAATATGTCATTTCTTTTAATTATATGCATTCTATTCAATAAGTCGTAAAACTTTGGACATTTTTTATTTGAGGTTGATGCGTATGGTTAAAAGAGATGATATCTTTTATGTGGTTAACAATCGACAAATGAAAGCATACAATTTTTTTTTCAAAAATTGAATTAAAAGTGACAACTTAAACATTTTATTAGGTGTTAACGTGTTTCATAAAAATACAACTTAGCTTTAAGTATCTACATGAAAAATATTAGTAACAGGTTAAAGGGGTTGACAATGTATTAACCAAAAAAATTACTCCTTAAACATTAGTTTTCTTCTTGTCCACTTTGTTTTACTACAATTTACATGTAATGCATAGAGGTGTCAAATGAACGAATTGGCTTGAAATGGATAAAAATAGTCCATCTAATTTTTATTATTATTAATTGCTTCATTTGTTTTTTTAAAATAATTTATTAACATCTAATAAAATTATATTATTTTTATTATGATTATATATAACTAGGGGTGTTCGTGGTTCGATTTGGATCGGTTATTGATTAAAACCAAAACCAAACCAATCTAGTCAGTTTTTAAATTTCTAAAACCAAACCAAACTAAACGAAGAAAATAACCGTCGGTTTGGGTCGGTTTTTCTGGTTTTTTCGGTTTGAAAGTAATTTTTTTTTTGAGGACATATGTATCTCGATAGGCACAGCCGCACAGACACCTAGGACATGAACAATCCACATGAAAGATATTGTCGGTTCAATTAAGCAATATTAGAGTTATTATTACACAAACAAAGTGATTCAATTAAGAGAAAGTGTGACTATCTTATGCGAGGTAGGGTAGGTAACTACGTACCAAAGTAATGAATTTTGATAGACTTGGACTTAGGGCTGTAATAGTTGGGTTAAAATTTAAGTGTTGGGCTTGAGAAATGGTAAAGTTAAAGACTTAAGTTAATTAAAATTTAACAAAATATTTATATTTTATTTATGAATAATATATAAATAATTATAAAATATATATATATAATTTATCGGTTCGATTTGGTTATTTTTTAGTAAAATCAAAACCAAACCAAATAGTATCGGTTTTCAAAATTTAAAACCAAATCAAACCAAACCAAATATCGGTTTTTTTAATCGATTTGGTTCGAATATAACCATGAACAGCCCTATATCTAACATATTAAATGAAAAAATATTATAGTTGTGTTTAATTTGGCTGCCCATGTCGAATAAAACGAGGAAATTGAAAACGCAAGTTGGAGTTTACGGTTGTATCCTTTTTTAACTAGAAAAACATAAAAGGAAATCGCAATTGGACTGAAATTCCCAATTACAGAAACGGCGAAACCTTTTCTAGCCCTAGTTTTGTACTGTTTTTTTTCTCTCAAGGAGAAAGACGAGAAAAATTAGAGTAACGTAGTGGAACGATGCAGGAATATGAAGGTAATGGAGAAGATATAGAGAATAATGGCTCTTCTCCTTACAGTGACTCCAAGTCTCAGGTACACGTTTTTGTTTTTCCTTATTGGATGAATTGAAAGTTTTTTTTAAAAAAAATTGGATTTGAACTTATAATGGTGATGAAGTTATACACATGCTTTAATTAGGGCTAATTATATGTCTTTGATTGTTTTATGGTCGATGCGTTGAAAGTTTTATTTGAATTGCTTGATGGGATGCCATTGCTGGGTATATCTCTGGGTGTGTGTAGTTATGGTTTATGGAGTATTAGAGAGATGAATTTCTTTCTTAAGTGCGTTTATTCCACTACTTCTGGGTTTGGAATAGAAGCATCAAAACATCTACTTGTTGGTGTAAAATTGGACAATTGTATTTTGAATTCAAGTTACTCCGTTAGAAATTACAGAATAGAGCAAATTACATGAAAGATGAAAGCTGTATTTGGTGGTGGTGGGGTTGGGGAGTATTGCCAATGGTTTGCCTCTATAGTAGGATCCAGAGAGGAGCTGGTTTACTCCTGGTGGACAGCAGTTCTGATCTCCAACCTGTGAACGTAGCCAAAACAAAGCTTTTATGATATGAAATTTTTTCCCCGATTTGTGTTACTCTTTGTTTTTAATTCCCTTAGCTTTAGATTATTACGGCTTCTGCTGTATGGTTTGGGATCCTTAGATTTTGTTTATATATTTAAGTTTTGTTCTTTTCTTCACGGACTAACATTTTTATTACCATTCTGTCTATTCCAGCGTACTCCTCGTGACCCCGAGAAAGAAAGGGGCTCATCAAGAAGCAGGGAGAAGGAGAGGGAGAAAGGGCGTGATAAAGACCGGGACAGGGATAGGAATAGAGATAGAGACAGGGACAGAGTTAAGGAAAGGGACAAAGATAGGGATAGGGACAGAGAGAGGGAGAAGGACCGTGATCGTCATCACAGAGATCGTCATAGGGATCGGAGTGATAGGAGGGAGAGGGAGAGGACCAAAGATCGAGATGAAGATGATCTTCAGCGAGCTCGAGATTACGATAGGTAAGTTCAAATGCAGTTTTAAAAGTTTGTTGGATTTATGTTCTGCACCTCTTTTCAGTTTCTCATTTATGATGGTAATACTTAAATAGTGATATTCATTTTGAGAATCATGTCCCTTGATTTTAATTTAAAATGCTGTTTTTTTTTCCACTGTTTTCTATGCTCTACATGCTTTAGTGTGAGCTTCGTATGAGATTCATGTGTTTGGTGCTTGCTGATTTAATAGTCTTAACCAATTTCTTATCTTTCTTATGTTTTTGGATATGATTGTTTATTTATCCTTTCAGGCGAAGAGACAATGACAAAGATAGAGAGGACCGACAGAGACACAAGCCTAGCTCTAGGAGTAGATCGGAGCATAGATCAAGGTCTCGATCACGGTCGCCATCTAAGAGGTTTGTGTCTTGCTCCTATATCTTCTTGTAGGAGCATTATCAAGATACAGTCTATTGGTTAAATGCTCTGTTAAGACTGGTTTCTGTCTTGTGAACTTTTGAGTGAAGCAAATTGCAATTTGTTGTAATGTTGGCGAGTCTGGTCATTGGACTCTTTGATCTGTCAAATTGGAAAGAAATCATAAGTGTTAATGTGTTAGAAGTTAGAACTATAGATAGAATTGGACTAAAACATTAGGTGTAGATTTTTTTATTTGGCCATATGAGCTGATGAAGCTGATGTTGCCATGTTGGCTTACAAAAGTATTTGTTCTTGCAAAATCTTAAAGCTACTATGATGAGTTTGACTATCTAATTACTGGGATCTGTTGGATTTTGACTGTTTATTTTATTTTATTTTTTTTGCTTTTGAATTCTCTAGGGTAAAGCCTGCTTACATCCTACCTACCCTCCCCAGACCTCACGTGTGGGATTACATTGGGTATTATGTTGTTGTGATTTTTCTGTCGTGTGCCTTGTGTTGCTGTGTATTCTTGTCTGCTTCTTTTCTCTTTTTGGTTTTTAGTCATGTTTCCATTTCATATTCTAATCTAGTTGAAAGGCGGTTAAGGTAGGTGCACCAAGAGGGTTATCTTTTTCTTAATTTGCAATTTAAGCGGGAGTGGTGTGCTTAATTTGTGTATCTTCTTTTTGATGAAAGTACTTTGTTCTCCTTTCCTTATAAATGATTTTTTGTAAGTTTGATTTATTGGTTATCCCATTGAGTATATCTCACAATCAGCTAGGATTTGTACTCTCTGAATGAGTGTGGTGAATATCTGGTCCAATATTTTTTGATCAGGTTGTATCTGATCCAGTCTAGTAACAGAAAATGTTGAAATGATGTCTTTCTGGGTCAGTCTTATAGGATTATATAAAACATTGCTTTGTGTACTCGGAGAGTGGATTGGTTGGCCTGGTAACTATTTTATGTCAATTTTTCCTCAATTTTTTTGCATAAATTCACTTCTTAGAATACAGTTGGAGCTGCTTTATGTCATGTAAGCATACTTCTGTTCCCAAAGCTTTTAGTAAACAAGACTGAGTGAAACTATTACGAAAGCCATCTGGTAGAGAACAACTATTTTCTATTCCTTCTGGGAAGGAAGAATATATGTTGAGATCTCCGGATGATACTTTCACAAGTTACATTGATTTCTTCCTTTCTTTTTTGTTCCTGGATAATCAGTTTATGCTTTTGTATGCATTAGCTTTTCTGTTCACATTATAATAGGGTTGGTGGTAGTTGGCTATTGAAACACAGACAGATCTTATTCCAACTCTTCCCTTTATTCACCCATTGGCTATTGGTCCTGTTAGGGCAGTAGAAGCATTTTCGTTCCTATGGTCAAACCTCTAGTGTTATACATGTTCCAGTGAGTGGCTAACATATATAGTTCTATACAGATCATAGAAAGTTATTTTTTCAACCAATTTATCTGTCAGTGGCGAACAAATATACAGATCATCGAAAGTTACATTTTCAACCAAATTATCACTTTGCTGTTGGTACTAATGATGTGTCTTTTCAGCAAAAGGATCAGTGGTTTTGATATGGCACCTCCTACCAGTGCATTGTTATCTGGCGCTACTGATGTTGCAGGTACGCGGTCTGTCAATTTCATTACAATTAAAGTATCTTGAAAACTGTCATGTTTTTCTTGGACATAGTGTGGAAGTTCGTATCGAAATGCATGGTTACATTTTGGTAAGCTTTTGTTTCTTCAACTTCCACCTATACTGGTAGTGAGTCCTAGTTAGATTAGCTCTTTTGCTTTTCTTTACTTTTGGTGAAATAATTCTGAGACTGAGGGTTTTGGTTTCTTGTTGTGTTTGGTGTTTGTTTGTTTGTTTTGTATTGTCTTATGTTCTAAGAAGGCAATGTTGGGCTACTTGCCCCACTGTGCTGACAATGGGCGTGAGCCGACTTCTGTAGCTTATATGTACAAGGAAGAATCAATACAGGTCTTGTTCATCTTCAAGGAATTGCTAGTTTGGTAGTTTACAAATATTTTCACTAGTAATGAATTCACAGTAAAATTCTCCATCCCTTAAATTGTTTTACTTCAATTTGATTACAAATTCTTCTATTTTTTCAAAAGCATCGAAAGTTAAAAAAAAGATCTTTAGTGTAAAATGTTCACTTATTTTAGCCACTTGAAGTATGTACATATTTTCACTCACTGATTTGTAATTTCGTATGCCCGTGCAGGTCAACTTCCTGGGACCACTAACCCATCAATTCCTGGAATGTTTTCTAACATGTTTCCTCTAGCAGCAGGCCAGGTACTGTCGCAGATCCTTCTCAATATCCATTCACTGGTTATCTATTTTCTCATATATTTGTTTTGTGGCTTCTCTAGTTTGGAGCTCTCCCTATTATGCCAGTCCAGGCAATGACACAGCAGGTTTATAATTTGTTGGACATTTCCTATTATCTCTCTCTTAAGGCTTCTTCTTTTACCTGAAGTATTTTCTTAAATGTTGCTTTTTCAGGCTACCAGACATGCTCGGCGAGTTTATGTTGGTGGACTTCCGCCTACTGCAAATGAACAGGTAGCAAACTTCCTCGTATTATCATAAATTATGCTGGAAGGTAGTACTACAGATTCCCATGACTTTGCACATTGGCTGTTTTAAGATTTTGTCTGCACAAGTTTGGAAGATCGCTGTTGTCTGCTTTAATGTAGATATTCTTTGTGGAATCATTTTAGTATTTCCTTCACAAGCTACTGCTTGTATGTGGCACAATACAGTGTATTCACGTACATTTTGAGTGCTGTCCATTCCATCTAATTACCTTTTTGACATCAACACTCACACGTTGCCTTTTCTGACTAACTGATGTCCTGCAGTCTGAAACCATTCGTAGTTGTAGCTTTTTTGTTTTGTTTTTGTTTTGTTTTGGTTAGACATCACTATATTTTCTTCTTTGCGTATGGAATTGCTGCATCTGAGCTGAGGGTCTTTTGGAAACAGCCTCTCTACCTCCACAAGGTAGTGGTAAGGTCTACGTACATTCTATCCTCCCTAGACCCCACTTGTGGGATTTCACTGGGTATATTGTTGTTGTTGTTTTGGTTAGACAATAATTCTTCTGTTAGCATTTTTTGAAATTTTATTCTTATGTGTGGTGTTTCATTTTCCATTGTAGCATTTATTTTGTACTATGTCGGCCAAATTAGGCCTTTTTATGTGTTGTATATGGAATCATTAAGTTTTGTTGTCCTCCAAAAATTATCGTAAGTTTGAACTTCCTAATTTCATGATTTGAGTTAATTCTGTGCTGCCATATCTTTGAGTACTTTTTATGTTTTCTCACTGTTGATCTACATGCAGTCGGTTGCTACCTTCTTTAGTCATGTCATGTATGCAATCGGAGGAAACACTGCTGGTCCAGGTTAGATCGTAGATTTATGTGCTTTCCCTTGTAATATCACTAAATTTACCTTTTCAGGTGCTCAAAATATTGTTGAAATTTTCAGGCGATGCTGTTGTCAACGTTTATATAAACCATGAGAAGAAGTTTGCCTTCGTTGAAATGAGATCTGTTGAGGAAGCTAGTAATGCCATGGCTTTGGATGGTGTCATTTTTGAGGTACTAAACATCATTTGGCTTGAATAGGTGTTATATGTTAGCTTTCTACTTATGGTTGTAGGGTGTTTATTGAAAAGGAAGTAAAGAAAGAGAAGATTTTAGTTTCACAATATTCACACCAACTCTGATTCTCCCCATCTTATTCGGCACAAGAAAAAGTTTGGAACTAATGTCCCTTTGCCCCTTTCCCATTATATAAGCTGGAGTCTGCAAACCCTGTTTTTCTGTGGTTTTTTATTTGTTTCTGCTTTTATGGGAATTTGAGTCTGCAAACTGTGTCCTTATACATATTCCAGCTCTTGATTGATATTTGCTTTCTGTGCACTTTATGTTTTGTTCAGGGCGGACCAGTTAAGGTTAGAAGACCCAGTGATTACAATCCTTCCTTGGCAGCTACTCTTGGTCCTAGCCAACCAAGCCCCAACCTCAACCTGGCTGCTGTTGGATTGACACCAGGTTCTTCTGGAGGGCTTGAAGGACCTGACCGTATATTTGTTGGTGGTTTACCCTATTATTTTACAGAATCACAAATCAGGGAACTTTTAGAGTCTTTTGGTCAACTTCGAGGATTTGATCTGGTCAAAGATAGAGAAACTGGGAACTCAAAAGGCTATGCTTTTTGTGTGTACCAGGATGTGTCTGTTACTGATATTGCTTGTGCAGCTCTTAATGGGATTAAGATGGGAGATAAAACTCTTACTGTTAGGCGGGCTAACCAGGGCACAACCCAACCCAACCCTGAGCAAGAGAGTGTATTGTTGCATGCACAACAGCAGATAGCTTTGCAGGTAGAGATACTTCTCCTCTTCCATTCACTTTTCAAGTTCTTAGGCTCTGATATTCTAATACAAGGACTTTTAAGCTAACCCTTAGTGCTTTGTTCTTCTACAGAGATTCATGTTACAACCTGGTGCATTAGCCACGAAGGTCTTGTGCTTAACACAAGTGATTAGTGTAGATGAGCTCAAAGATGATGATGACTATCAAGATATTTTGGAAGATATGAGGATTGAATGTGGTAAATTTGGTGAGTAGCCATATCAAGTGTTCTGTTTCCTCTAGCATACCTAATGCCTTGAACTTGAGTTGAGAATTCTAACTTGTATTTTCCTTTTGTACATCTACTTTGCAGGAGCTCTCCTGAATGTTGTCATTCCACGTCCAAATCCTAATGGTGAGCCTACACCTGGTCTCGGGAAGGTACCTATCTGCTGATCTCTTAAGCCATCATCTAGATTAGTTATGTCTATAATCTGATCTTGATGATCTTGTATATGTTGTTAAAAGGAGATTCAACCTGTATCTAATTTTCTTCACAATGACCTGCTGAAAAATGACTATTCTGTTAAGTGTCTTTCACTATGATTATTTATTGCTTCCTTAAACGGTGCATGACTTGGAACAATTGCAAAAGGGTTCAATACCTTGCTCTTTTTTCTTTTTTTGGTGGTTTCTACTTCTGAATGTACAATTGTTAAGACTAACATCCTTGTTGATCTTCAGGTATTCCTGGAGTATGCAGATGTTGACAGTTCCAGCAAAGCTCGGCAAGGGCTGAATGGAAGAAAATTTGGTGGTAACCAAGTTATTGCTGTCTTCTACCCAGAGAACAAGTTTTCTGAGGGAGATTACGAGGCTTAACTGTAACCACTATAGCCATGACATAATATTCAGATTACTACAGGGAGTTGTTTGCATGACTTATAGGAATTATAGTTTCCTGTTTCTTTCCATTTTTTTCTTTTTTCCTTTTTTGTTTTGGTGAGCATGGGATATTTTATTCTGGATTTTAAATTTAGTTTGTGGTTAAAGCTGGTGTAAAGTATCAAACAGGAAAAGTTATTGGGTTGTTTGAATGTTTTTCCTTTTTATACTTATGGCTAGTACCCAGTTTTTAATGTACTTTATTGTTCCCCAGCCAAGAAGTTGCACACCATTTTTTGTTTGTGAGTGCACTCGATTGTTTTTAATTCCATGAATGTCGCTTAAATTGCAGTAGCAGTTTGTAAGTTATATATT